>CM044557.2:4502402-4512402 GCA_024416835.2 Perccottus glenii
AGATAATGTGGCTGCCTTCTGTGGCCCTTTGCTTTAGCCACACTACCAATAAAAACATGTGCATCCAAGAAAAGATCTGAGGGAAGAAACAACCCAAATATGCAAAATTTAATTCTACATGGTTTTATAAATTAACAACATAAGCCTGTATGTTAAATAAATGTATAATCACAACTTTCTCCAGAGGCCTAGTCATGTACATCAAATTATTACTCAGTCAGTTAAATCTCTTTTGACCCATTTTTCCTGAGGAGAAGAATCTGCCTAATAATTATGCACACCTTGATATAAGGTGTTGATCTCCTTAGGCCACACCCTCCCTTGTTACACAAATACACATCACCTGATATGCATTAAGTCCATTAAGAATTCACGTTTAGACAGCTTATAGTTGAAAATTATGGATAAAATGATGATATGGTCAAAATAATTACTTGTCTAATAATGGACCCTTGCATGTATTGTTGTATAATCTCTGTGTAAACAGTGCAGCTGTTAAAGATTGACCTGTTGACTATCTCTCTGAACGTGTGTGTGTGTGTGTGTGTGTGTGTGTGTGTGTGTGTGTGTGTGTGTGTGTGTGTGTGTGTGTGTGTGTGTGTGTGTGTGTGTGTGTGTGTGTGTGTGTGTGTGTGTATGTGTGTGTATGTGTGTGCGTGTGTGTATGTGTGTGTGTGTGTGTGTGTGTGTGTGTGTGTGTTTTTTACTGCGTGCCTGTGTGTAACAGAAGAGATGGCCACTTATCTGCGATACGTCCGACGTCTGGACTTCTTTGAGAAACCGGACTACGACTACCTACGGAAACTGTTCACAGACCTCTTCGACAGAAACGGATACATCTTTGATTACCAGTACGACTGGACCGGGAAGCCACTGGTTAGTGTTGCATGGGCTCTGCTGTTTGACAAACCAGTTTTGGTCTTTAGGCTCTTTTCAAAATGTGCCTGAAAGGTGATCAGAATCAGGGTGCACAAGGTCCAGTTGATCTGTGTGCTCTTTTGTTCATTAGAAGTGCAGTGTCTGTCTGTGAGCGGGGAGCATCATAGGGCAATACAGAGAACAGTCCTGGCACTACAACTATCAGGCTTATAATGGCTTTAAATATTGGCATCTGCCCAACTCAACCATTTTACTGTTGTTTTTGTCGAGGCGAACAGCTTAGAGCAGGCATGGGCAATTATTTTTCCCCAAGTGCCACATTAGAACCTGGGACTCTTGTGGAGGGCCAGGCTAACTCGGTGAACTCACTCATGCTCAATAAAATAAATGTATATACTGTAATCATCCTATTTGTATTTTCAACACAGCGCTGCCTTCTCTGAACGTGAGGTGGAAATGGCACAAATGTGGTTTGTAGTATAAAATTGTTGCTGTTTGGTCTGTATGTTCAGTTGAGGGCGCAAAAAAAATTGAGGCTGCAATACAACCTTTTGCATCTATGTGTAACCGGGCCTGCTCCGCTGGAGAGTTCAGGACTGAGCTGAAGCCCAATCAAACCAAAACAATGAAATGATGCTCTCGTGCACGTGAACGCTCAGCTGAACGGACACAATGTTGAACTGTGGCCACAATCCGCTCTCTCTTTGTGTCGTACAGCTGGACGTTACTCTTCTATAAATTTATCATCCATTTTATTTCATTATTTATATCAGTTTATTGTCGATTATTCAGGTCCTCCACTCTCCACAGACCCAGCAACTTTACATGGATCTATTGAGTTAATTAAAGCTAATAAACCGCATCAATGATCAGTGAATATAACTGCCCAGTGTTTCAAGATATTACTGAAACACTGTGAACATAAGCAACACAAATAAACCAAAAAACATTTAAACACCTTTCAAAGGGTAAGATCCACAAACTGAGTATTCATACAAAATATTAAATGTGACAAAGATAAGTTCCGAATGAATTTACTAAATTATGCACTTTAGCAACCTTAACATTTCCATTTGTAAATTCAATTAATTTTTTTAATTTTTATTTTAATTATTGTATTTTATGACATGAACCTAACCAATGGGACTCTATTAAATAAAAATAAATCTTCGACTGCTTTGCACAAAGACACAAAGTGGTACAGTTAAATTTATATAATGTTTACTCAGCACCACATCTAATTATCATTTCCTAGAGCACTGAGAGGAGTGCCGTGCCCGAGCACATTTTTAAGCACTCGCATTAGTCCAATATGCAGTCCGGCTCAGTACATCAGCAAACCACCTTCCATAAAAAGGGTTGAAAACAAATATGTGGAAGTAAATATTCTTCATCTCTGAATAAGGGCTTTCATGTCTACAGAAGAAAGAAAGTGAAGAAGAGTCTAAAGTCCAAAAGTCACAAATACATACAGTATGTGGATCATCTGTGTATTAACATCTCGTGTCATGTGTGCAGCCCACTCCCATTGGTCCAGTGGCCACAGAGACCCCTCTTCAGACGAGTAACAGAGAGAAAGCACCGCAGACCAAAAATCAGGTGAGCGCACGTCTCTGGGCTGCAGTATGATTTGAGAAGTGAGGAAAAAAACTGCTGTTCACTGATGGCATAAAACACTAAATAAAAAAAATAGCAGATGTGGGGAAGGAGATCAGCTGCTAAGTTGATAATATATTGTTAATGTAATTGTGAACACTGCCAAAAACAACAGAGTTCATACTAATCAGCCGAAAATGGTCACATGTTTATAATGCATTACAAATAATGATACTGATAGTCAGGGAATGTTGTGAGGGGAAACCGGGCTAGGGGCTTAGGGTGTAGTTTGTCCACATTAAGAACAGGTAGAGGAGGTAACAATTCAGCTCTTCTCAGAGTTAAACCATTTCTAAACCCTCTCTGAGAACAGACTCTGAACTCTTTTCTTTTTTTTCCTTCCTGTTTCACTCTATCTGTATTTATTTCCACTTGTGTTCTCTGACTCCTCTCTCCGACCGCTCGTCTTTCACCCTGCCGCTCTTTCACCCTGATCTCCTCTTCCTCTGACCTTCTCGTTTGCCCTGCGGCCGTCTCCTCTAGTCTGCTGACGGGAAAGAGTCCCAGCCCACCCCAGTGACGAATCGAGAGCTGCTCGGCTCCCATCTCACTGCTGATAGGCTGGGCGGCTCAGTGCAGGTACTGAGCTGTGGCTGAGCTGTGGCTTCTGTCTCTGGCCCTCTTCAGGCCTGTCAAAGTAAAATACACAAGTGGCTGGGCTCTGCCACATGTGTGATGTTTGTCTCTGCCTGTATGATGGCAGATTGGGATGAAAACCCTTTCTCCAAACAAAGAGTAGCCTGGTTTTGAGATTTAGAGCAGGAAAGTGAGGCCTGGTTTGGAGTGAGAGAAGAGCTGGCTTGTGTTGGAACCATAACAAAATCTATTTTTCTAATTTTAAAGCCAGGTCTGAACAAGGCCTCTGTCTTTACAAGACTTCTCCACTTCTTCACTGTCCCTCTTAGTCAAACCTTTGTGTAGCTAGTGATGCTAACAGCTTACAGAACAGTTTTGCTGGACACAATAAGACAGTGGATCATATTGCACACATCTTCAACATAATCCTTCAGAGGAGGCATCAGGCGTGAGCTGTCACTCACACTGTTGTGTGGGGGTCAACTCTTACTTCTCCAGCCTGGTTTCCTGTGGGGCAGTACGGTGCGAGTTGGGTCAGTTCTGGCATATTTCCACCAAAAGGGGTCTGAAGTGTCCCCAAAAAGAGTACTGTACTACTTTGGAGATGACTCGGCCGGGTGTCCCAAACAGGTACGGCTTTGTGTTCCGATTTAGAAGGGGTGGAGTTTAACACTGTGGTCAGCTGATTGGACGATCCTCACTTGTGAGAATTGCCATAGTCAAAATTTAAAAAAAACAGAAAACATGGCATGTGTTGAATCTACTTCTTCTCCACAACAAAGTGTTTTTAGCAACAGCTTTTTTTGTTTTTAACAAAGGACCGTATGGCTCTCACTAGCGCTGAACAATTAATTGCATGTGCGATTTGATTGCAATATTAAAAAAACTTAATTTTAAATTGCAGTTGGTCATGTGACACGTGCTGCAGAAAATAAGGGTGGATGAGTCATCCGAGAGATGCTGAGCTACAATGTGTGTTACAAGGAGGAGATAACTGGCAATAACGGAGTTCTGAACTAAAGAGACGGAGATTGAGTTAGGGTTTAAGACTGGTCATGTTGTTGTTCTGTTACACTAACTTCACACTGTGTTCCAACGGAGGATGTGGACTATAGGAAAACAGCTGCGACCGTAGTGGGAGTGGTTTTAGAAAGCAAAGCAGCCTAATTTGCCTGGTGGGGGCCCATGGGCTACATCCATATTTAGGGCTCTCTTTGGGGTGGTCTGGGGCGACCTCAGTCTTGTGACTTCTTTGAGACTAATTATGTCTGCTACATATACTTTACAGTTTCTTTGTACTAAGGAAATGTAGCTTTCTCTCAATGACTGACGCTAAAGCAGAATAAACTACGGGTGTGTTCACACTTATAGTCCGCTTCATTAGTTCGCACCAAAACAGAAAACAGTCTGTTTAGTTCAATTCATCAGCAAAAGCCATCAGTCTGCCGAGCATTCACAGCTAGCATCTGCCATGCATTTTAAGGACAACTTTTGTGGCACTTGCAGCAGTACTGGCACTGTAGCAGATGTGTCTTCTCAGGATCTAGCAGAGTGCATATACGTGTCTCTACAGAGGTGACCCTACCAAACCACCCCAACCCGTACACTGCACCCATAGTGGAAACGAGGCTTCCTTGAGCTTTTTTGTTTTATTCCTTTTGTTGGGTTTATTGTACATCTAGTACTTTTCCTTGTTAGGACGCCAACAATGCTTTTTATGTTTTTGATATATCAATCATTAATGTTAGCACTAACAAAAGAACCAATGTGCTGAGAGCATGGCAACAGTAAGGCTAGGTGTAAAATCTTGTTAGTGTGAAAATAAAGTTATAGTCTTAATTTACATCAACACTGAGCGTTGTTGATGGATGCTAAAAGGGCATTGTTAGATTAAAGCACATGGCTAATTTGTATAAATCAACAAGTCAACGGTTTTCTTCACTAAACCAAAGCCTCACAGAGGTCAGAGGTCAATGCATCTCTGATTATTATTATATAGCCACTAGCCATTATTTAAATTTGTCTAAGAGCTTGTAGGTTAGGTTGGTTAAAGGTACTAAATTCATTCAGTATTCTTAATTAAAAACCTATTGAAATGATTGTTTTTAGGGCCCAGCCGTAGTCAACAGATGAAGCTCACTGTGGGTCTCAACTCAAACAGATACAGTCCATACTATATCTATTGTTAAGCCATGTTCAGAGCTAATCTTTAAGGCTGTGTCCACTGTGGGCCTTGTTGTCTCTGCCTCAGGACATGACTAACGGATCCATGACTAACCTTCTGCTTGTCTGCTCCTGTTTCTCAGGTGATGAGTTCCACCAATGGGGAGCTAAACACAGATGACCCCACAGCGGGACACTAACGCACCAATCACAGCCAACGCTGAGGTGGAAGTGGCTGATGATACCAAGTAAGTCTTAGTATTTTTATTTTGCTAAAACCTCACTACAACAGTATGTCATTCTACCAAATTCAAAACCAAACCATAACTCTCAAACAAATGACTAAATGTTTTCAAAACGAGAAGCTCAGGCAATTATTTAACTTTCTATAATAGGCTCACATTGCTAATTGGCAACAAGTTTTGCTCTAAGACAGTAATTCTTGGTAGCAGCAAAACCAAGTTAACCTTTTTTTTTTATACTGCACCTTGTTTATGTATTGTGTATGATAATAATGATAAATTTATATTTGATAATAACTTGAGACACAGGCCAGCTACGGCCTGTCTGCATGTCCTCCCTGTGTTACTGTGGGTTCTCACCACATGCATGTGTAGGTCAACTGGTGAATCTTAAGTGTCCCTAGTGAAGGAATGCCACTGTCCAGGGTGTACCCCGCCTCAGGCCCAAATCTGCTGGGATAGGCTCCACGGGACAAAGTAGAAGAAAATGAATAAATGAATACTTCACACTATATTCATAAAATCTATGTTAAGCTAAATGTTTTTAGTTTTTTTGACTTGAATATGTAAAATATAATATTTTCTTTATTTCCAAATTTACCTAAAATGCCTAGAAGTACCAGTACAAGAAAATTATAAAAACCATGACCACAAAACCTCCTGAGCCAGAGCAGGTTGTCCTATAACCGGAAGGTTGGCGGTTCAAACCCCGCTCACCCCTGTTCATACTGTCATTGTGTCCTTGGGCAAGACTCTTAACCCACCTTGCCTCTATTGTCTGTGACACTGGTGTATGAATGTGTGAGTATGTTTGGTGGAGGTCAGACAGTAGGTGTAGCTGTGGTTACAGATGTAGCTTACCAGTGTGACCTGTGTGACCAGTGCGACCAGTGCGACCAGTGTGACCAGTGTGACCTGTGTGACCTGTGCGACCAGTGTGACCAGTGTGACCAGTGTGACCTGTGTGACCAGTGCGACCAGTGCGACCAGTGTGACCTGTGCGACCAGTGTGACCAGTGTGACCAGTGTGACCTGTGTGACCAGTGCGACCAGTGCGACCAGTGTGACCTGTGTGACCAGTGCGACCAGTGCGACCAGTGTGGAGTGAATGAATAATTGATTCAGTTGTAAAGTGGCTTTGTACTGTAAAGCACTTTGAGTTACCCAGTGTATGAATTGTGCTATATAAATAAAATTGCCTTGCATTGCCTTACAATCTAATCCTTTATTTGAATCCCTTATGTGTAGTGAAAGAGGGCTATTGTATTGTCACATCTTTGATATGTCTTGAGTATGAAAGAAGTGCAGAAACACTTATTTTGGCTTCACCTTAAAAGGGGAGACAAAAATGTAATGGAATGTTTTTTATTCTCCAATATAACTAGGATTGTTTTTTACAAATGTAAAACTGAATGTGTTTTGAAAAGTCTCTTTGCTTGTGCGTTTTAAGGTGCTGCTGTTTCTTCAAGAGGAGGAAGAGGAAAGCTCTTCAGAGACACAAATAAAGTTGGTTGGCTGTCTCTTTACCTCCGTCTCCATTTACCTCTCTGTCCTTCCTCACACAAACCCCTCGGTCTCCGCTAAAGGAGCCTGGCAGATGATGAACTGACGTCCCTCTGTGGCCTCCTCCCTCTGTCCCGCTCCGCACCAGCCAGACGGACAGAGGGACGGACACAAACATGACCCACTGCGGAGCTTTAAGTATGGACTCTTCTGTAATTAAACTGGATTATTACAACCTGCAGTGGACTAGAACTGACCACAAACAGCTGAACCACTGTAAACGGATAAACATTTATTCCATATACCCTATTCTGCTGAATCATTTTTTATTTTCCGATTATTTTTTTCCGTACTGACTGGTTCAGAGGAGTTAATTTCCAAAAAGGTAGGACAAAACAAAAGGACAGATTTGGACCAGATCTTTACAAAGACAACATCCCGAGCTCAGAAAGAGACTCTTTAGGGACATTTGGAATCCCTCTGGTCACAGAAAGTACAAAAGAGCACCTCGGTTTATTCCCTGCTATGAACTGGAATATATATACTCAGAAGGAAAACATTACAACACCAGAAATTAAAATTTAAAAATATGTTTATGTAAAAAACTATGCTTTGTCTGTTTTTAATTTGTCACTAAAACGTCTGCCATTTGGAACTTGTGTTCGCTCTGTCATTTAAGTTTTTCAAAAGTTTGTATTTTGTAGCTTCTTAGTGTGTTCCTCCAAATGTAATTTTTTAAAATAACTTGTATTTTTAATTTTCCGTTTTGTTTTCTTTCTTTTTTTGCTGAGTTGGAGGATTGAAAGTTGATATCTCCATTAAAACAACCAAACAGAATAAAAAACTATCATGAACAACAGGAATATTTCTTCAGTGTAACCCCTTCACGGGACTTTAAAGCACTTTCTAAAGGTCGTGGTTTGGCTTTTTCATTTTGTCTAGATTTTGAACATTGCTATAACAATTAAACCTGTGATATTTCAATGCTCCCTTTTGATAAAGTAAGAGTAAGTTAATTAAACTGGATTAAAATGAAATGCTCCGGACTAGCTTTTATCAATTAATGGCCAGCTGAGGTTAAATCGACTGAACGACTTGATTTCCACTCACGACCTGGATTTTCTCATGCTCACAGAGACCTGGCTAAAACCAGGTGATTACAGCGCTTTCTCGGAGCTCCTCCTTCTGTCTTTAAACAACACTTGAACTGTCGTCTACTTCCATCTAAGAACTATAGTAGCTTTGAGCTTCAGCTATTCCTGGCCCCATTTGCATGTCCTCTACTGTGTGCTGTTGTCTACCGACCTCCAAAATATAATAAGGATTTCATTCCGGAGTTCTCTGAGTTACTTGGGGAATTACGAACACAATACGACAGTTTATTAATTTGTGGTGATTTTAATATTCACGTTTGCTGCCCATCAAGTCATCTGTCCAATGACTTTCAGAGCCTTCTGATCTCTTTGGATCTGACACAATCAGTGAACGCCTCACACACCAGCACGGTCACACATTGGACCTGATCATTTCTCACGGACTCACTGTATTAATCTCAGAAATAAGTGACATTTGCATTTCAGACCACCTTCCTGTTATGTTTGAATTCAAAGGCCCTGTCCCTGCAGCAAAATCCCTTACTCCAGCCGGTCACCGCCGCATCATCACTTCCACCACAGCTGGAGAATTTGCTGCTGCCTTTATGAACACCAGTCTTTACTCTCAGGACGAAGTGGACTTCCCACTCTGCACAGAAGTCTTCATCTCCTCCTTCAACTCCACCTGCTCAGAGATTTTTAACATCATTGCTCCTTACAGGTGCAGAGCTGTCAGGACTCAACTAGAGCCTTGGCTTAATGACACCACCCGTGCCCTTAGACGGAGGTGCAGGCCGAGCGCAAGTGGAAAAAGGACAAGCTACATGTTTCCGTGGGTATATTGAGAGACAGTCTTACTGAATATCAAAATGCAGTCAAAGCAGCTAAATGTCAGTATCTGTCTAATGTCATTTCCACCAGCTCTAATCGTCCTAGAGCGCTATTCAATACAATTCAGTCTGTTATAAATCCATCTAATAATGCTCTACAGCAGGCCTCAAAGTCAACCTGTAATGATTTCCTCCATTATTTTGTTGATAAAGTAGCCTCTGTTAAACAGAGCATTAAGAACATGTCTAACACTTTTGACTTGTGCTCTTCTCCTGTCCTCTCTGTGTTTAATGTGTTTGAGCCAGTATCACTCTCTCTCCTCTCTGAGGTGGTCCAGGGGCTGAGACCGACCAACTGTCCTCTGGACATTATACCATCTAAAATGCTTAAACAGGTTTTTAACACAGTGGGCCCATGCCTCCTCTCATTTATAAACAGTTGTCTGAGTTCAGGTTCTGTACCAACTGTATTCAAGCTGTGGTCAGGCCTCTGCTAAAAAAAAAACAACCTTGATCCTACTGTTCTGTCAAATTTTAGACCTGTGTCCCATTTACCTTTTCTATCCAAGGTTTTGGAAAAGATTGTTTTCTTACAGTTACAGTCTTTTCTGGAGAACAATCAGATCTTTGAAAAGTTTCAGTCTGGCTTTAGGACACGACACAGCACTGAGTCCGCTCTTCTCAAAGTACAAAACCACATTCTCTTGTCCCTTGATGAGAAAAAGCCAGTGCTGCTCATAATGTTGGATCTTACTGCAGCATTTGACACCATGGACCACTCAGTCCTCCTGACACGTCTGGAACAACAGGTTGGGCTTCAGGGACCTGTGCTGCAGTGGTTTAGGTCGTATTTAACAGAGAGGACTTTTTCTGTTAGGATTGGTGACTTCTCCTCCTCCTCGGCTCCCTTGACCTCTGGTGTGCCACAAGGTTCCATTTTGGGCCCTGTTTTATTTTCCTTGTATATGTTGCCGTTAGGTGCAGTTATTTCAAAGCACAAAATGTCTTTTCATCTGTACGCAGACGACCTACAGGTTTACCTTCTGGTTGTTGGTCT
>CM044557.2:4522402-4539902 GCA_024416835.2 Perccottus glenii
AAAAACATTCTCTACAGTTTATCAGTAGAAGCTGTTTATTGTGATTTCACCAGGTCTTACTCGTTCAAAGGAGGTTCAGACAAAGCCCTTTAATGTGATTTAAAGCTTAAATAACAGCGAGTTAACTATAAGCGGACCCATAAACTAGCTGGAACAAAAATCTTTTCTAGGTTTAAATGCGCTGCAAATGGAAGCCATGCCTCTTTCATCCCTTTTTAATACTTTATTATTACAAATAAAGCCACGCAGCGACATGGTTAAACTTCACGTGATGAAGTCATAGCAGAGAAGCGCTCTGATTGGCTGAAAGCATGTCGTCTGTGTGCCCATTGGTCAATTTCATGCTTACGTCATCATTATCGGTCTGTTTACAGCGTCTCTTTCACTCGATGTGTAGCGCTCTTGGCTAAACCTGAAATATACGATATTTGCTGACTACAGTTCGTCTCGCTATGTGTTTTTTTAACCAGACAAGGTGGAAAGGGAAAGGAATGACAGCTGAACGGTGTTTTGTGTAATTTTAACTTTATTTTTACCCTGTAATTGGAGAAATGCGGTGGCGGAGGCTCAATTGACTGACCAAGTGGGTGTTTTTTTTACTTTTATTTCCTCTTCACCCACTCCTCTGGCTTTTTATTGACTTGGCACTGTCACCTGACCTCAGGAGAAAACGGACACTCAGATGGGATACGTAACTTGAACCAGAACTACTTGGAGAACCAATGTAATGACAGCTAAAGGGGACCGACAATGAAAAGGGGAATGCCCTGAAAACCGGTCAGAAAACGCTGACGTGCTTCGATAAGGGGCGGATTTGAGTGTATATAAGACAATATTGGCTAGGTTTGAGTCTCTGTCATTATGTCGGACTCGGACAGGTCGTTGTCTTTCTGCAGGAGGCTCACTTATGCAGTGGGACACTTTCTCAACGATTTGTGCGCCTCGATGTGGTTTACCTACCTCCTAGTGTTTTACCACTCAGTCCTGGGCTTCCAGAACACTAACGCAGGTAAGGAAGTGCTTAGAGCAGTGCTAGTAAACCTCTTTCACTTTCAGCTTTGGCCAAATGAGTGGTCAATGCACATTAATGTGTCTGCAGACTAATGCTTCACTGTTTAATCACATACGGGTCCTTTCATGTGACATCTTTTCACTCTTGATGAGATCAGTGTTGATCTAAACCAGTAGAGTTCGTGGAAGGTTTGTGCTTGGTATCTGTTTTAGTTTGTGAGATAATTGTGTTTCATAAAAGGTTTTCCAGCTCAAAGTATTGGGTTCAGTGCAGTTTTTCCACTTCTTCTTCTTCATTTTTAAACTTTGAGAATTAAATCTTAAAAAAACAGCGCCTCAAAAGATATGATTCTATGTTTGTAACTTTTGTTTTTGTTATATTTCCTATTCTGAGGTGCCATATCTTCACAATAAACCATATCAGGTTATAAAACACTCGTGTGATTGGACATCATATGCAACAG
Organism: Perccottus glenii; assembly: GCA_024416835.2. Classification (NCBI taxonomy): domain Eukaryota; kingdom Metazoa; phylum Chordata; class Actinopteri; order Gobiiformes; family Odontobutidae; genus Perccottus; species Perccottus glenii. The sequence goes on from CM044557.2 coordinate 4,523,878, forward strand.
GCATTCATCAAAAACAACTGTATATTTCTGATTATTTCTGATAAAACATCAGGTTTAATAGTTTACTTGTGTGTTTTGTGACAACGTTCAATACTTAATAAATCTGAAGTATATTTTTCTTTTAGATAATTTTATAGTTGCTGGTGAAGAACTACCACATGAGCTTATTACAGTGAAAAATATGATGGAAGGTCATTTTTCTCTCATTTACAGTTTTTAATGGGCCATAACTTGGAAAATCTAAAACGCAGGTTGAAGACTTCACACTGTGTTGAAAATGAAAATGAAATTGTCTGTAGACCATTGTTATTTTGATAAAACCCAGGTTTAGATGCATAGTGTTAAATACTTCTTATGTTTTTGGAAGGACATAACTTGGACATACTGGCTAAACTCTTCACATGGTGTAGAACAATCATTTATTTGACACAAACAGTTCAAGGCTCGTGGAACTTTTAGCAAAAGCCATGATTTTCATTTGACACACCTACTTTTTTAAACCTTAATATCTCACATTCTTAAAAAGATACTCCAGATTTATGCACACCCGGTACTCATCACACCACGTTTAACGCAAATACAAGAACAAATGTACATATTACAAGATTATTATTATTGTAAAAGACAGCTGTTTAAAAAAAGGACTAAACAAGTTGTCTTTGAGTTTGTCAAGAGTTCTTTGAACTCGAACAACTATAAAATCTATTCTGAATGATTTTTTTTATATCTGGGATAAACCAACACTCGAAGGACAAATGTCCTTCTGAATTTTCAGTTCAAGTTTAGTAGGTCTTTAACGGAGCAAAGGTTTTTTTTAAAAGAAGAAGTCACAGTAAAAAGGTCATTCTTAGGAAGCAAGTCGTCAGTTGTGGCTTTTAGAAAGTAACTGAAAGTGAAAAGAAAGATTTGATACTCCACTGAAAATCTTTTCTAGACCGTCTTTACTTGTTTATTTCTTTTATAAAACAAATAAAACAAGATGAAATTTAAAACGAAAGAAGCGGTCAAGGATTAGACGGTAAAGGATTAAACGTGGTGGTCAAGGTCAAAGGCCACACACTTGAAACATGGCCCTGCTTTAGAGTGTTTAACCAGACACGTTTGTGTTTTTATTTTATTTTATTTTTTCACACACTTTTAGCGAGTTTTGGTTTGGCCAGAATAAAGCAGTCCAATTGTAATTAACTGTCTCTTAAAACTTTTATAATCCAATTTGTTTGAGAAAGAGCAGTTATAATTGCATTTTACAAAAATCCATGAAGATGAAGATGAAGGCCATTAAAAGGTTAGTGAATAAATAACAAGCAATGGCTGTTTAGCAAAGATCTTATCCAGGTTAAAGTCGTACCAAATCCTCTTTGTAACTGTCAGTTTAATTATTTACAAAGTTTCTGTAAATTAACATCAGTTTCTAAGGCTTGTTACATAAAACTCGTTTCCTAAATGAACCTTTTTGCTGTCACTTTATTGTTTTGTTTTTGTAACCTTTGCTCCGTTCACCCACTAAACTTTGAAAATTCAATAGAACCTCATTGATCTCCTCAAACTGTCATTGATGAACACGTTTCCAGGTTTGTAGCGTGATGTAATACTATTTTTATTTTTTCATCGACTTAAGGTTATCTGTAAACGTGTTTTTATTTTGGAACACAGAACTTGACTTTATGCAGAGACGGTGAACAGTTTTAGTTTGACATGTCCAGATGTGTTACTGTGGACAGACAAACAGTAAACAAAGACCAATCCCAATATATGTTACTTTAGACCAGTTTCAAATGCAATGGAAATAAACAAGCTGTAGTGATATTTGTAAAAGTTCTAAGAACAAATTCTACATGAACATGATTTATGTGTGTGCTGTCAGTGAGAGGTTAGAAAACATTACCGAGTGACTCATTATTTAGCTATTTAGATCTTTAATGAAGTGTTTAAACTACCACAGCTAAAGCTTACAAGGTATAAGTCAATAGAGGCTTAGGACTGTATTATTCTGGACTTGAATGGTTTTAGCGCCCATGCTTCCTCAACAACAAGATTAGCTTACACTTTGCGAAAAACCGGAAAACCTATATCAAGATAGAATACACGGTTGTATTAGGAAAACTACACCCATACAGCTAGAAGGCAGAAATAAATGAAGGCTATAGCTATTAAGCATTTTAGTTCTCTTTGCCAACTGTAAACAACACAGCAGCCAACATACTAGAGTCGACTAGAGTAAAGAACCATCAATACTTTTACTGATGGTTCTCTACTCTAGTCTAGTACCAACATACACAGAAGAAACTCCCTCTGGACCGTTACAATTTGAAAAACACCCAATCAATCAGAGAAATGAAGCATTTTCTAAAGCTTAAACGGTTCTGATTGGTCAGATCAGATGTTTTGTTGTGTTTGTCTTGTAATAATACTGACACTAATACTGTGTTGTGCATGTGTTTGTAGGAGCGTTGCTGCTGGTGGGCCAGGTCGCTGATGCCATTTGCACTCCTCTTATCGGCTCACGAATCCGACAGAACGCCCGGATGTGGGAACTACGGCAAGAGGAAGACGTGGCACTTAGTGGGTACGCTTTCTTTGTGTCTTCTCTCACCAAGCTTTGAAACGGAGAGCTTATGTTGAATTGATTTTTATGTTTGCATATGAGGTGTCAGTCAGCTGGTTTGTATATGATGTAATAAAAACATTTGTCATGAAAGGACTTGAAGGACTTTGACATCTCACATCAATTCTTTTATATGTGTCACGGACGTACAGAGTGACAATAAAAACATCACTCCTGATTGTCAGGTGATTGCATTTTCCTACTTGCTTTGTAAACTAAAAGCAGCTAGCTGTTTAAGTGTTAAGCTCCACTCTGCTGTAACTTAACCTAAACTAAAAAGTAACTACCAAACAACAGAGGCTAAAATGGCAGCTCTCAAATGACACAACAGACACAAACACTCCCTCTTGGCAGGAAAGTGAGACATGACGGCTTAGTTTGTCACTGCACTGGCTTTGGAGTCCACTGTACAACAACTACCTACAAGGTCACACAAGACAAAGACATTAGTCTCTTTAGCTTTAGGTGTAGCACAAACTCAAAGTTTTGTACTGTGTTTATTTCTGCTAATAAACCATGTCCTTTTTTAGTCCCTGCAGGGTTACCGTAGCTGTCTACATGTTTTAAAAAGAAGAGTGTGACACCTGCTGGCAGTTCTCGAGTTCCTCTTACAGTTTTTCTTGTGCTCGCTGCAGGGACTGTGAGCGTGGCGCTGTCCTTCGCCTTCATCTTTAACCAGTGCCTGGGCTGTGACGCTCTGACGCCGCAGTTTGCCAGCCTCATCTACTTTGTCCCCTTCATCGTGGTGTTTCAGTTCGGATGGGCCGCCACGCAGATCTCTCACCTGTCTCTCATCCCAGAGCTGGTCAGCTGCGAACACGACAAGGTGGAACTCACAGCCTACAGGTATTCAGGACTGTGTGATCTGTGAATCACATGATACAATGGTGTTTCTATTCAATGTCTTGCAATATTACAAAGCCTGCCACGTCCACGCGATTGTCCATACGATTGTCCCTACGATTGTCCCTACGATTGTCCACACGTTTGTCCACACGATTGTCCACACGATTGTCCACACGATTGTCCATACGATTGTCCCTACGATTGTCCACGCGATTGTCCACGCGATTGTCCACACGATTGTCCACACGATTGTCCACGCGATTGTCCACACGATTGTCCACACGATTGTCCACACGATTGTCCACGCGATTGTCCATACGATTGTCCCTGCGATTGTCCACGCAATTGTCCACGCGATTGTTTATACGATTGTCCACACGATTGTCCATACGATTGTCCCTACGATTGTCCCTACAATTGTCCACGCGATTGTCCACGCGATTGTTTATACGATTGTCCACGCGATTGTCCACGCGATTGTCCACGCGATTGTTTATACGATTGTCCCTACGATTGTCCACGCGATTGTCCACGCGATTGTTTATACGATTGTCACTGCGATTGTCCACGCGATTGTCCACGCGATTGTCCACGCGATTGTCCACGCGATTGTTTATACGATTGTCCACGCGATTGTCCCTGCGATTGTCCACGCGATTGTCCACGCGATTGTCCACACGATTGTTTATACGATTGTCCACGCGATTGTCCACGCGATTGTTTATACGATTGTCCACACGATTGTCCCTGCGATTGTCCACGCGATTGTCCACGCGATTGTCCACGCGATTGTTTATACGATTGTCCACACGATTGTCCACACGATTGTCCATACGATTGTCCCTGCGATTGTCCACGCGATTGTCCACGCGATTGTTTATACGATTGTCCACGCGATTGTTTATACGATTGTCCACGCGATTGTCCCTACGATTGTCCCTACGATTGTCCACGCGATTGTCCACGCGATTGTCCACGCGATTGTCCACGCGATTGTCCACGCGATTGTCCACACGATGCGATTGTCCACGCGATTGTCCACACGATTGTTTATACGATTGTCCACGCGATTGTCCCTACGATTGTCCCTACGATTGTCCACGCGATTGTCCACGCGATTGTTTATACGATTGTCCACGCGATTGTCCATGCGATTGTTTATACGATTGTCCACACGATTGTCCACGCGATTGTTTATACGATTGTCCACACGATTGTCCACGCGATTGTTTATACGATTGTCCCTACGATTGTCCCTACGATTGTCCACACGATTGTCCACACGATTGTCCACACGATTGTCCACACGATTGTCCACACGATTGTCCACACGATTGTCCCTACGATTGTCCCTGCGATTGTCCACGCGATTGTCCACGCGATTGTTTATACGATTGTCCACACGATTGTCCACACGATTGTCCACGCGATTGTCCATACGATTGTCCATACGATTGTCCCTGCGATTGTCCACGCAATTGTTTATACGATTGTCCATACGATTGTCCCTACGATTGTCCCTACGATTGTCCACGCGATTGTTTATACGATTGTCCACGCGATTGTCCACGCGATTGTCCACGCGATTGTCCACGCGATTGTTTATACGATTGTCCACACGATTGTCCCTGCGATTGTCCACGCGATTGTCCACGAGATTGTTTATACGATTGTCCACGCGATTGTTTATACGATTGTCCACGCGATTGTCCACGCGATTGTCCACACGATTGTCCATACGATTGTCCCTACGATTGTCCCTGCGATTGTCCACGCGATTGTCCACGCGATTGTTTATACGATTGTCCACACGATTGTCCACGCGATTGTCCATACGATTGTCACTGCGATTGTCCACGCGATTGTCCACGCGATTGTCCACGCGATTGTTTATACGATTGTCCACGCGATTGTCCCTGCGATTGTCCACGCGATTGTCCACGCGATTGTTTATACGATTGTCCACGCGATTGTCCACGCGATTGTTTATACGATTGTCCACACGATTGTCCCTACGATTGTCCACGCGATTGTCCACGCGATTGTTTATACGATTGTCCATGCGATTGTCCACACGATTGTCCATACGATTGTCCCTGCGATTGTCCACGCGATTGTCCACGCGATTGTTTATACGATTGTCCACGCGATTGTCCCTACGATTGTCCCTACGATTGTCCCTACGATTGTCCACGCGATTTTCCACGCGATTGTCCACGCGATTGTCCACACGATTGTCCACGCGATTGTCCACGCAATTGTCCACACGATTGTCCATACGATTGTCCCTGCGATTGTCCACGCGATTGTCCACACGATTGGATTGTCCACGATTGTCCCTACGATTGTCCCTACGATTGTCCACGCGATTGTCCACGCGATTGTTTATACGATTGTCCACGCGATTATCCACGCGATTGTTTATACGATTGTCCACACGATTGTCCACGCGATTGTTTATACGATTGTCCACACGATTGTCCACGCGATTGTCCACACGATTGTCTACGCGATTGTTTATACGATTGTTTATACGATTGTCCACACTATTGTCCATACGATTGTCCCTATGATTGTCCACACTATTGTCCCTACGATTGTCCACACTATTGTCCATCGATTGTATTGTCCACACTATTGTCCGATTGTCCCTACGATGATTGTCCACACTATTGTCCCTACGATTGTCCACGCGATTGTCCACGCGATTGTCCACGCGATTGTCCCTACGATTGTCCCTACGATTGTCCATACGATTGTCCACACTATTGTCCCTACGATTGTCCCTACGATTGTCCACACTATTGTCCATACGATGGTCCCTACGATTGTCCACACTATTGTCCCTACGATTGTCCCTACGATTGTCCACACTATTGTCCACGCGATTGTCCACGCGATTGTCCCTACGATTGTCCCTACGATTGTCCATACGATTGTCCACACTATTGTCCATACGATTGTCCACACTATTGTCCCTACGATTGTCCACACTATTGTCCCTACGATTGTCCACACTATTGTCCCTACGATTGTCCACACTATTGTCCACACTATTGTCCCTACGATTGTCCACACTATTGTCCCTACGATTGTCCACACTATTGTCCCTACGATTGTCCACACTATTGTCCCTACGATTGTCCACACTATTGTCCACACTATTGTCCCTACGATTGTCCACACTATTGTCCCTACGATTGTCCCTACGATTGTCCCTACGATTGTCCACACGATTGTCCATACGATTGTCCATACTATTGTCCCTACGATTGTCCACACTATTGTCCACACTATTGTCCCTACGATTGTCCACACTATTGTCCCTACGATTGTCACGATTGTCCACGCGATTGTCCATACGATTGTCCACACTATTGTCCATACGATTGTCCCTACGATTGTCCACGCTATTGTCCACACTATTGTCCATATGATTGTCCACGCGATTGTCCACGCGATTGTCCACACTATTGTCCATACGATTGTCCACACTATTGTCCACGCGATTGTCCACACTATTGTCCATACGATTGTCCATACTATTGTCCCTACGATTGTCCACACTATTGTCCCTACGATTGTCCCTACGATTGTCCACGCGATTGTCCACGCGATTGTCCATACGATTGTCCACACTATTGTCCATACGATTGTCCCTACGATTGTCCACGCTATTGTCCACACTATTGTCCATATGATTGTCCACGCGATTGTCCACGCGATTGTCCACACTATTGTCCATACGATTGTCCCTACGATTGTCCACGCGATTGTCCACACTATTGTCCATATGATTGTCCACGCGATTGTCCACTATTGTCCCTACGATTGTCCATACGATTGTCCCTACGATTGTCCACATTGTCCATACGATTGTCCATACGATTGTCCACACTATTGTCCATACGATTGTCCCTACGATTGTCCCTACGATTGTCCACACAATTGTCCATACGATTGTCCACACTATTGTCCATACGATTGTCCACGCGATTGTCCACACTATTGTCCCTACGATTGTCCCTACGATTGTCCACACTATTGTCCACACGATTGTCCCTATACGATTGTCCACACGATTGTCCATACGATTGTCCCTACGATTGTCCACACTATTGTCCCTACGATTGTCCCTACGATTGTCCACACTATTGTCCATACGATTGTCCCTACGATTGTCCACACTATTGTCCCTACGATTGTCCACACTATTGTCCACACTGTTGTCCCTACGATTGTCCACACTATTGTCCCCGCGATTGTCCCTCACGATTGTCCACGCGATTGTCCACGCCGATTGTCCACACGATTGTCCATACGATTGTCCACACTATTGTCCATACGATTGTCCCTATGATTGTCCACGCTATTGTCCCTACGATTGTCCCTACGATTGTCCACACTATTGTCCATACGATTGTCCACGTGATTGTCCACACTATTGTCCCTACGATTGTCCATACGATTGTCCCTACGATTGTCCCTACGATTGTCCACACTATTGTCCATACGATTGTCCACACTATTGTCCACACTATTGTCCACTATTGTCCCTACGATTGTCCCTACGATTGTCCCTACGATTGTCCACACTATTGTCCATACGATTGTCCACGCGATTGTCCACACTATTGTCCCTACGATTGTCCCTACGATTGTCCACACGATTGTCCATACGATTGTCCATACGATTGTCCACACTATTGTCCATACGATTGTCCCTACAATTGTCCCTACGATTGTCCACACGATTGTCCATACGATTGTCCCTACGATTGTCCACACTATTGTCCCTACGATTGTCCCTACGATTGTCCACACTATTGTCCATACGATTGTCCCTACGATTGTCCACACTATTGTCCCTACGATTGTCCACACTATTGTCCACACTGTTGTCCCTACGATTGTCCACACTATTGTCCCTACGATTGTCCCTACGATTGTCCCTACGATTGTCCACGCGATTGTCCACACGATCGTCCATACGATTGTCCACACTATTGTCCACACGATCGTCCATACGATTGTCCACACTATTGTCCATACGATTGTCCCTACGATTGTCCACACTATTGTCCATACGATTGTCCCTACGATTGTCCACACTATTGTCCCTACGATTGTCCCTACGATTGTCCACACTATTGTCCATACGATTGTCCCTACGATTGTCCACACTATTGTCCCTACGATTGTCCACACTATTGTCCACACTGTTGTCCCTACGATTGTCCACACTATTGTCCCTGCGATTGTCCCTACGATTGTCCCTACGATTGTCCACTGATTGTCCACGCGATTGTCCACACGATTGTCCATACTATTGTCCACACTATTGTCCATACGATTGTCCCTACGATTGTCCCTACGATTGTCCACGCTATTGTCCCTACGATTGTCCCTACGATTGTCCACACTATTGTCCATACGATTGTCCACGTGATTGTCCACACTATTGTCCCTACGATTGTCCATACGATTGTCCCTACGATTGTCCCTACGATTGTCCACACTATTGTCCATACGATTGTCCACACTATTGTCCACACTATTGTCCATACGATTGTCCCTACGATTGTCCCTACGATTGTCCACACTATTGTCCATACGATTGTCCACGCGATTGTCCACACTATTGTCCCTACGATTGTCCCTACGATTGTCCACACGATTGTCCCTACGATTGTCCACACGATTGTCCACACTATTGTCCATACGATTGTCCATACGATTGTCCACACTATTGTCCATACAATTGTCCCTACAATTGTCCCTACGATTGTCCACACGATTGTCCATACGATTGTCCCTACGATTGTCCACACTATTGTCCATACGATTGTCCACACTATTGTCCCTACGATTGTCCACACTATTGTCCACACTGTTGTCCCTACGATTGTCCACACTATTGTCCCGATTGTCCCTCACGATTGTCCCTCACGATTGTCCACGCGATTGTCCACACGATCGTCCATACGATTGTCCACACTATTGTCCACACGATCGTCCATACGATTGTCCACACTATTGTCCATACGATTGTCCCTACGATTGTCCACGCTATTGTCCCTACGATTGTCCACACGATTGTCCACACTATTGTCCATACGATTGTCCACGTGATTGTCCACACTATTGTCCCTACGATTGTCCATACGATTGTCCCTACGATTGTCCACACGATTGTCCACACGATTGTCCACACTATTGTCCATACGATTGTCCACACTATTGTCCACACTATTGTCCATACGATTGTCACTACGATTGTCCACACGATTGTCCATACGATTGTCCACGCGATTGTCCACACTATTGTCCCTACGATTGTCCCTACGATTGTCCACACTATTGTCCATACGATTGTCCACACTATTGTCCACACTATTGTCCCTACGATTGTCCCTACGATTGTCCACACTATTGTCCATACGATTGTCCACACTATTGTCCCTACGATTGTCCACACTATTGTCCACACTATTGTCCCTACGATTGTCCACACTATTGTCCCTACGATTGTCCCTACGATTGTCCCTACGAGTGTCCACGCGATTGTCCACACGATTGTCCACGCGATTGTCCACACGATTGTCCATACGATTGTCCACACTATTGTCCATACGATTGTCCCTACGATTGTCCACGCTATTGTCCCTACGATTGTCCCTACGATTGTCCACACGATTGTCCACACTATTGTCCCTACGATTGTCCATACGATTGTCCCTACGATTGTCCACACGATTGTCCACACTATTGTCCATACGATTGTCCACACTATTGTCCATACGATTGTCCTTACGATTGTCCCTACGATTGTCCACACTATTGTCCATACGATTGTCCACGCGATTGTCCACACGATTGTCCCTACGATTGTCCATACGATTGTCCACACTATTGTCCACACTATTGTCCATACGATTGTCCACGCGATTGTCCACAGTATTGTCCATACGATTGTCCACGCGATTGTCCCTACGATTGTCCATACGATTGTCCACACTATTGTCCATACGATTGTCCCTACGATTGTCCACACTATTGTCCCTACGATTGTCCACACTATCGTCCATACGATTGTCCACGCGAATGTCCACACGATTGTCCACGCTATTGTCCATACGATTGTCCGTACGATTGCCAGTTTAATGAAAGCATTGATTTGAATTTGTCTAGCTAAAAAGACAACATACATAGACGGTACAAACAAATATATACATGTACTTTAAATACAATACATTCAGTAAAATATATACTATTTTATGTTGTCCCTGACCTAGCTCTCTTTGAGCCCTCACTGCTGTAGGATATGTGCTTTGTGAAACTCAGTTGGGTGTCACTAGACCTCATGTCAGTATTATGTGGCCAGTGAAGATGGGACATAACTTAGATATCAACAGAACCAAGTTACAACTGATTTGATGATGAAGATGTTCATCATTTTTTATGGCTAACAAACAAATGGTGATTCTCACACACCACTAGATCAGATGTGCCACACAAACATTTTAGTAAAGCCAAAGAAATGGTGTCATGTCACTCATTGAGGGGGAAGCAATGAAACAATGGTTTGGTAAATCCATATGTGTTTCTCTGGAACAATAAAATGAAGTGGAAACCTCAGTAAGGCCTTGTGGAGAGAAAGTGAAGACATCCTGTTTAGACAGAAGACATCCAGAGCAGTCTTAACGACTGCGTTGTCATATGACCAGGTGCCAGGCCAGTGTCTGTAGTAACTACTGCTGCAGGTTTAACGGTTTGGCCTGTGTGAGGTTCATGTAAATACAGTTACTTTTTCTGTGTCAGGTACGCATTCACAGTGATCGCCAACATCACGGTCTACGCTGTAGCCTACCTGCTGTTCCACATTCAGAGCAGCCAGGACAACGACCCACTCCTGGACTCACTGGGACCGGCCGATATCCCTATCTTCAGGGTGAGAGGAAGAACCTGCCTAAATAACACTGGGAAATTTGACTTGCAAGTAAAACAAAGGACAGGCTGTGATTTTTTTTATTTTTTTTTTATGCTTTTCCGGTGCCCAGATAACATCTATGTGAATGATGTCCTTAGGCCTGTCACAACCACTACTTTTTGTTGTGCAATATATTGCACCTGAATGAATTGCGATAAACAAAATTATTCAAAGTTCAAAGTTCTGTAATTGTCTCCCATTGGAGAAATTTGTCTTGGACAAAAAGGCAGTACTGCAGCACAACATAAAACACAGTCACACACAAGATGATACATACATAAATAACAATAAGGACGCAATTGCAATGTTAAAAACAATTTTCAGTGTTTCCTCTGGGCAAAGTGCCTCGGCGAGGTGGACAAAGGTCACATGACCTGTTATGGGGGGTTGGGAGCAGCATCTACATAGTCTACAATTTTTAATGCAGAGACTAAATGCATTCAAAATATTTTTCACTTTTATTTGCTCTGCTTATTAAGCTGAACTGTGGACCTACAATATCAACAAAAGGATCCTTTAATATTCTATATTTATATCATGAATTGTTTGTGATGATATCGTCACAGCTCTACCTTCATTAAACGAACCAAGATATAGCCTGTGTTTAATTTGAATCATTAAAAGTACCATAGTAATACAACAACAGCTCATTATCAAAGCTCACCTAAAAGGTTAGAGGTCATATTGGTGAGTAAAGGCTGGTCAGGGTCTCCATGGTAACGCTCAGAAGGAAGAGTTTGTGAAACTCTGACAAGCTGTTGCTTTCCTTTAGCTCGCTGCTACAACAGGCTACTTTCTGAACAACTTTAAAACGGACCAAACATCAGAATATATTGCTCTCTATCTTCATCTAGGGCCCCTCAGAGGCTGGGTGAACTCTAAGGGGGACTTCAAAGCCGTGGTCGCCACACACAAATACATGCAGCATAAACACTGTGCTGTGCCAAATATTATTGCGCTTGGTTCCATATATCACGCAATAGGTCAATATATTGACTATCGCAACAGGCCTGTATGTCCTCAGATTTTCAATATTTTCTTTTTGTTCACATATGAATTAATCTCATATTAAAATAATATGGCACTTAGACAGAATAGAGTTCATAGAAAGTTTGAGTTTTTATGAAAGTTGTAACATGAACCTTGGAAAAACTGAAACAAATAGGTTTCAAATTTAAATGGTATATACCGACTGGTTATACCAATAGAACCGCTCCTCAGTATGTATGTTGGAGGGCTCCTGTTGAAAGCGTTTACAAAAGAACAGTTTTATCCAATCAGAACAGCTCCATGTTGTTTACGATAAAACAGTCACTGCATCTTCAAACCTAAAACACGCCCAGACCTGGCAGAGCTGCCAAATTATTGAACACACGGGCCACTGTCCACAGTTTGGATGTGAATACTTTGGAGCAGTTCAAGATGGATTTTTGTGTTGAATACCAACATTTTCTGGGGTTAATAAGCAGAAAAGGATCCATAGTTAAAGCATTTGTTACTCTACCCACTAAAATCCCTTCCAGCTGCAACTGGCTTTTAAAAACAATTATGTCTTAAATGTATATCTGTACATTGTGCACCATTAGCTAACAGTAGCATCACAACACCTTTTAACAAGAAAATATCTCACAGTTCAAACAAAAGTCAATGCATGTTTTCCTTATGGTCTGTCATTTTGAAACTTCCTCAAAAGTACAAAACCATTTTAGTGCATGTGTATTCTGACCTTGGTTCTGCTGTGTTTTTTTTATCAGAACCTAGCGCTGATCGTTCTGGGCATTGGCATTGTCTTCTCCCTGGTTTTCCACCTGGGGACCACGGAGCGCAGGTCTGGGGCAGGGCCCAGCGGAGAGACCCAGGACGAGGAGGAACACAGGCCTCTGCTGACTCGACCAGTCACAGCATTTTCCTCACTGTTGCAGTGGAAGTGCTGGCTACGGCAACCATCTTTTTACCAAGTACATAGCACACATGGATTAGTACTCACAGGGCCTACTTAAAATGAGGCATTTAACCCACTGGGGAGTGGACCAGGGAGCAGGCAGGACATGGGGGTGTGTCCTTCCACCTCATGAGAAGCGCCTGACGCACCTGGAGGGAGTGTTTGTCCGCAGCGCTCAGGTGGGTCTGTCCTTACAGCACCCCAAACAGTGCCTCCAAGGGGTCCGGACCCACGCTTTGTTACCCTTGGGCGGAATTTTGGGAGAAATGGAGACAGCTCAGTTGGGTTTGGTGGGCGAGAAAACAGAGAGAGAACATGCAAAGTGAAAGTTCGAACTGAAATTATACTGGTTTATCCAGAAGCACTCAATAAACATAAGATTTGAATACCATATTTTTGTGACGAATGTAACTGAGACAGTTAGCATTGAGATGAAATCTACACAGAAGTAAAAAGTAAAAAGACAACATTAGAGATACCTTTATTAGTTCCACGTCCACATAGTACAATGCACAGTGAGTAAGACGATGGATTATTTTTTTTAATTGTGCAGATGAAAGCACAGAGTGGAGCAGACAGAAGATTATCTACTTAACCTGCCATAATGCTGTTCCTGTGTGTGTGTGTAGGTGGCGCTGTTGTACATGTCGACCAGGTTAATAGTGAACCTGTCCCAGACCTACATCTCCATGTATCTCATCAACACTCTGGGGCTGGACAAGGTAACACTGAACACGGAATGTGTGGATGTGTTTCCCTCTCACCTGTCTGTCTCTGTCTCTGTCCATTTACAGAAGTTCATCGCCACGATCCCTTTGGTGATGTACCTCAGCGGCTTCCTGTCCTCTTTCATCATGAAGCCTCTCAGTAAACGTATTGGGAAGAGTGTAAGTGGTTCACTGAATAACTTAAGTTAGAGATTTACAAAACTGGCTCTAGGCAGCTTTCTGTTACAGTTTTAATTTGGAGGATTAAATGCACAAGATATACTTTTAAAGCCCTTAAAACACAATAGGGGTGTGTTTACATTTTAGTTTGGGCCAACCCATCTAGTTAGCTCCTGCTCTGCTCATGCTCACAGTGGCATCTTCAGTATTGGACTAAACAACACAAAATAAGCCTTTCTACAGAAACACAGATGGTGTTGTCAGAAGACAGTGTGTCTAAAGATAAGATAAGATCAAATATTTCATTTATTTTTCTGCCAGCGCAAAACAACCAGAGCTAAGCAGCAGCATTCCCCACACACTGAAAATAAAGCAGTTCAGGTTGATTACGTTTTAGTTTTAGCCTGTTTCACAGAAGGGCTTTGAGTCACATGACTCATTTGCATCATCAACCAAATGCACTGCACAGACCCTCCACTGTTCCTGTGCAGTGGTAATATGGTCATTATTAATGTGTTTAGTGTCATTATGGCTTTTCTGTGAGCTGCTCTGGCTCTAACTGCAGCATTAGCCACAAATTAGTGCACCTTTTGATTTGGTCTTGTCACAAGGTTAGTGTGATAATGATGAGATGATAAATAAATAAGAGATTTGAAGGTCTTTTTTCTGATCCTGCTCCCGTTTGGCCCATTGCAGCTCACGTACTTTGTGGGTTTGCTGCTGATCATGGCCTTCTCTTACTGGGCGCTGTTGGACCCGTCGATGGGAGAGAGGGTGTACGGAGCGGCGGTGCTGCTGGGAGTAGGCTCTGCCACCATCCTGGTCATCTCTCTGGCCATGACGGCAGAGCTCATCGCTGACCAGACGGTACCCACCATGGATCAGAGAGTCAAGTCACAGCGCTGTTTTACGTGAATGCCTAACCTCATGTTTGTCCTTCTGCAGCAAAGTGGGGCGTTTGTCTACGGAGCCATGAGTTTCACTGATAAACTGGCCAATGGGCTGGCAGTGATGTTGATTCAGGCTCTGCATCCTTGTCAGTGAGTGCACACACATGGCTTCTATAATTATGTTTATATAAAATATATATTTTAGTAGAGATGCTCCGATTAGCATTTTTGGGGCCGATCACCGATCACCAAAATCACGATCTGCCGATTGCCGATCACTGCCGATCACAGAATGGCAGGGGAATGGGAATATTTTATCTATAAACATGCAGAGTTTGCACCATTTGTAGAAATGAAACTAACTCTAAATTAACTGTATTAACTGTATATGACATTTCACCACAGAACATGACTTAACTTGTATACCGAAATACAGCTGAATATAACAGAACAGTTATTTCCTAAATAACTTTCCTGTGTGCACACACACATGGAATGACAGGTTATGTTCCACAATAAAAGATGTGAAATACATCTCAGCTCTATCTGAATAGAAGAACTGAGATATATTGGAGCAGCCTTCTCTGCTCTTAGCCTCCCTAACATGTTGTGGTCCCTAAAAAGATATAAAAGCATAAAATATTATTTCTATAAGCTATAGGCCTATGCAATTATTCGTTAATTATGTTTAAATATGTAGATTACTTTTACTATTTATATAAGCTGCTTATACTATTTATGTAAACTGCTTTTTTTTATTTTCTATTGCAACTTTAAACAGGTCTAAGCAGTTTGGTGTTTTCATGTTGCCTTGGCAACTATCCTGAATAATATGCACATGAAATGAAACTTATTAACTCACCTC
>CM044557.2:4552402-4639902 GCA_024416835.2 Perccottus glenii
CTAGCACACACACACACACACACACGCACACTAGGACACACACATACACACACACACACGCACACTAGGACACACACACACACACACACTAGGACACACACACACACACACTAGGACACACACACACACACACGCACACTAGGACACACACATGCACACTAGCACACACACACACACTAGCACACACATGCAAGGTCTCTCGCTCCCTCTCCCTCTCTGCCGTGCGCGCTACACAATTTGAAACACTCTCGCATGCGCGCTCTTGCTCGCTCGCTCTAGATTCCGGGAGATTTTAACTAATTTGCGGGCATCAGGGAGCCGCTATCAACTCCCGCAACTTCCGGGAGGCTTGGGATGTCTGCTTTGAAAAACCTCCAGACGGGAGAGCTCATGTTGCCACTGACAAGCTCCGCTCTGCTGTTGTGTACCTGTGCCGCGCGTCGTGCATGCACGTGTGAAAAAGTCTCATGATTTACGTCACGCGATCGGCTTTTTTGATTGGCGCTTTTGGGGTTCGCCGATCAAGCTATCTTTAGTCAATATCGGCCGATCATGATCGGTGGCCGATCAATCGAAGCATCACTATATTTTAGGTATGAATGGCCCAAATGAGCGTACCATACCACTTTGACTTTTATTTTTATCAGTGAGGTGGGGTCACTAAAAGGTGGCGCTAAACATTGCAGTGTCTTGATTGGACGTTGGAGGTTTATGGAGCTCCTGGAGTTTGACGTGCCCAGGTGAAGAGTCCTGTGAAAGTAATAATAATAATAACCCTGTTCCTGTTCACAGTACGGTGGTGTGCTGCCCGGCCTGTGTCTGGTTCTACCACAGTGTGATGGTGGCAGTGACTGGGGGCGTGGCCATCATGGCTGCTCTGGCGCTGTGCTCAATCTTCATCTGGCCAATTAAGATCCGCCAAAGTGAGTGTCACGACACTAATGGCTGTTCAGAACAATCAGCAAAAACAAAACACATTTCTTTTATACATTCTCATCCATACATCATTTCTTTTTTTTGTTAAAGAACATTTGGCAAGATAGTTTTTCTCCCAAATCCAGGCAAATAGTTGAAAAGAGATTTTGAAAAGCCGTCCTGTCTATGCTTGAAACATTTTAACAAAACAGTGAACACATCTTCCACTTTTGTCACTCTTAACCAGAAAATACAAAATGCATTGACACCTCAAAAAATGTAGCCTCAAAATTCTAATAGTGACCATCGTGATGTCCTGTGGCAGGACATCGATATGGTAAATGGTATGCATTTATATAGCGCATTTTTGCACCCTTCTCAGGCACCCAAAGCGCTTTACATCGTGCTTCCACTCACCACATTCACACCTGGGGCAGACAGAGATGGGGGCTGCCATACACACGGCGCTCAACCTTCTCCGACCACCACCAAACACACCTCTACAGTCACACACATTCATACACCAGTGCTACGGACACTGGAGGCAAGGTGGGTTAAGTGTCTTGCCCAAGGACACAACAACAGTATGAACAGGGCAGAGCGGGAATCGAACCGCCTACCTTCTGGTTATAGGACGACTGCTCTACCACTGAGCCACTCCGTCCCGATGGACTTGGAACCAATGCAAATCTTTCAAGAAGCTTTTATGTGGCCACATCCATTGTCAGCGCGCTCACTTGGAACTGTGGCCTTAAGGTTTCCGGAGGCTCTTGTGGTGGAAATCCCCAAACCTGGTCGTGGACACTGGAAGAGATGGCCTTAAGCTGGAGTCCTAGCGAGCCGGGCTTGTGCGACCCCAGAGGCAGCTGATGGGGACTGGTGGGCCAAAGCACACTGTGTCCCTGGTGCTTTAGGTCTGCCTCAAAACTATTCTGGCCACTCTGGAGTGTACAGTGGAGCTGTTGAACGCGACTGCGGACACTGACGGACGGTGGAAGGTATATTTGGAGGATCTTTTCAATCCCACAAACATGCCTTTTGTTGAGAAAGCCGAGGCTGAGGAATTAAGGGGTTCTTCACTAGACCCTTTTTTGAGCCATATCTCTCTGCCCTAACTTGAAGTCATTGTGATAGTTCCCGATCATGAAAAAGCAACAATAAGCACCCAAAGTCCTACATGTGTAACTGTGAGTGAAGGGGCCTACTGCCAACTCCTAACCACAAACAAGTCCTCACACAAACAAGCACACTGAAGGGCCACTGAAGACACGCTAGATTCCTTTAATATAAACACTAAAAAGTGAGGTAGTGTTGCTTTAACTCTGTGTTCTTTTTCAGCAGATGTAGCTGAAGATGCCTCCAGAGTGAACTAACGCTGGTGACCTTTGAACTGGACCAAAGCATGAGCTGTGCACTTTATCACACGAGAGTGAACAGCAAAGCCATCTCACTTTGAAGAGCTTCAGAGTGGACCATGTATCGGCCCATTTCCTTCAAGACCACTTGTTTGCAGTTGTTCACTTGTCGGCCAAAAAAAAATTGAATTGTTTTTAAGATATGACTTTATTAATCCCACGAGGTAATTCACTTTTTAAAATAACTGTCAGTCAAAACAGAATTTTCAGTTTTATGTGCACAAGACTAAAAAAAAAGGCATTTACACTAATTTGACACTAGTTCTTTAGAACTAATCTATAAAAATATGTGTGTTTTATTGTTTTGAAGAAAATTTTAAGGGATCATACTTTTAGGAAATCGGTTGTTTAATATTCAGGAAATAAAAGGACATGAACATTATACAATTATAAAAACAGTTTTACCTCAAGACTTAACGCAGGCATCTACTTGTGCAGAGGAATTTTACAAAGAACAGCAAACTAATGGGTAGCATTTTCAGTGTTATCACAGGAACATGAAGGGCTCAGAGAGGATAGTGTCTTTTTTACTTCTGGACACAAGGGAAATTATGGAAGCTAGTTTTTGCTTCTGTTTTTTTTTTTTTTTTTTGAAAAGGAGCACAGGCATAAATCTCAGGGACAGATGGCAGGACATGAGCCTCTTTTACTGAACCAAGTCTCCGTCAATATAGTGTTTTTTTTGTCATTGTAAGCAATGGTAAAATGGATTGTTGCAGCTGGTTAATAATCCGCTCTGAATAATAAAATGTCCAGACTGAAACATTAAAATGATATTTGGGCTTTAGTTGATTGAGTTCCTCTTTGGTTTTGTACTTTCTGTGTCTTCTGTTCCACTGTTATTGAGGAAGGTCTCATTTTTGTCCAAGGTTTGATTGTGCCGCTTCTGCACCAGTAAACATTCACCACTACAGCTGGAACTCCCTTAGAACCCTATTTCAGTCCAAAAGGTCAAGGTTACGTCTGTTTTTGCCGATGAGCTTCTAGCATCGCACGCTACCAGAAAAAAATATCAGGATGGACAACTTTCAAGACACTATTCAGATTTATGATATATGTATATATATCATTGGGACTAAAGCTAAGATTGTCTAGAAAATGTAAAAACAACTGGAATTTCTGTCGATGCACTCTAATATCCTCAGAGCTTATTGTGTGTGTTTTCTACAAATGGAATCTTGTGTTCATAATATGTGTGAATACTATTAAAGGGAATTTAACTTTGTCTGGTGTTTGTTTTTAACGCCGATAACCAATGAGAGAATTCAGACTTAAACAGGACACAGCTGTACCAACAACTTCAACAACAGCTGCTCAAACTACAACTACACATGCTTCAACTACAACTACTGCTGCCCTAACAACTTTAACACCAGTTACAACATCTACAGCTGCTCCAATTACAGATTCCACAACAACAACTTGTTTGAATCCATAAAAGAACAGCATTACAAGAGAGAGAGAGTCAGGTTTAGAAGACTGCAGGTCTGGTCAAGTCTGCTGAAAATGACATCCAATAGTTATTCCACAAATCCAGCCACTGGATCAGCCCTGCTTTCAATCTACACTGCACTTTTCTAGTTCACATAAATGTTTTTGTTTTTTTTCCTTAATGAAATCCATGAGACAAAACAATATCACATGCACATCAGTCATTCATTTAACCTGCTTCAGTTCAGCACCTCACTGTGTGGGTCGCTTTTGGGCCAAGTCAGAATGTGTGCAGGCCTGGGTCAGAGCTGGTTGTTCGTAGGAAATGGTGCACACAAGTTTCAACCCCTCATTTGAAGTTAATGCAGGTTTGTGTATTAGGCCCCAACATGGTTCAGCCTGAACACTATTGTGAACTTAAATACTTTAAAGCAGGGTTTTTCAAACTTTTTGTGTGTGTGGACCACTATTTGTAATTTAAAAATTTTGCGGACCACCTCATAACACACATAATAAAATGTCTACACACAGTCTTACCTGAATTAATCCGCACCTCTAAATCTTACTAGCACTACTAGAACTAGTCATCACATCAGTGTGCAACAGGCTTGTTAAAAGAAAGTTTACTGCACACAACGGCTGCCACATATTTAATTTATTTATTTACTCGAGGGCATAATCAGGTTAATTTGAACAAAAGGCTTATTTCCATAGCAATGGAAAAGAACACTTGGATAGTCAACATTTCAAAACCTTTGGCATTTCTGAAAAAAACATTTCAGAAATACTGATATCAATATAGGCCTACATATTCTTTGAATTTTTTTTTATGGAAATTTCCTGGTAAAATTAAGGTAAAATATTATTTTATTTTGCCTTTCCACGGACCACCTGCAGTACCCTCACGGACCACTAGTGGTCCGCGGACCACAGTTTGGGAATGACTGCTTTAAAGGAACAGGACAATGGTCTGTAAAAGTTATTTAGTATGAGACAAATGTTAACACTAGCTGCATGTGAATCAGTCAAGTATATATATATAAAAAAATAAAAAATTAAAGCCGCAAGCGGCGATAAAGGCCCTCGCCTCCCTTGAGACCGCGGGGACACATGCACTCGGAGGATTGCATTTCGTGCTTTAAAGCGTAAACTTCACGGTAATGTCAAATAACCGGGCCTGTGCTACTGCTGGGGCCTGCTACACCACCTTGTAATTTAGAGTTAAAGGTCTCCACAATCCCTGGTTTTCCTGGGAGCTGTCTGAACCTTTGAAAATAATAGATTATGCTTGGGCTAAGGCGAGAAAAACAAAGTACTGGCTGGAGATTTGAGATGACTCAGGAATCGCTGCACCCCCTGTTTAAAAAGGCAAATGTAAATATAACTTGTCTAAAAGTACAAGGTTACAAGTTCCAAAGGATTCTGAGGAGTTTTCTAAGACTCTAGCCTGGCTCTGGAGGGGCCTCCTCTAAAGGAAGGATCCTGGCAATTGGGAAATGGCATTTATTTCCCAAAGAAATGGCTGCCTCTTCACAGACTCATTACGACCACAGCCACAAATGTATCAAAAACAAATTGATAACTTTTTGCACACGTGTTCTAGATGATACTCACCAAATTTGGAGCTGTTTAGATGAAAAGCCTTTAGACACAAGGGGTGCGATTTAGGTGGTCACGCATTCCACCCAACATAGTAGATTTCCTGTTGAGTTTACGGTATGGCTGTAATAAACTTTTCTGTTTGCCCTGAGGTGTCCTATGGATGTACCAAGTTTTGTATTTCTACATTGGAAAAATTACTTTCACTTTCCATAGGCCCAATGTATTTTGACTTTTCTAGGGTCGCCACTGAGTCATTTTTCTTTTTTTTCGGGACTTCAAATACATAAATTTTTTGGGCTTGAAGTCTGGGACCAATAAAATGACTTTTAGTTGCACGCTTACTGGGTCAAATTGAGGATCATTTTGCAGAAAATTATAATAAAAAAATATACCAAATTATAATAAAAAAATATAACTCGAGCAAAAAGTCTAGAAAACACTTGTCTATTTTACATACATGTGTTTAGCCTCATTTTGCCCAAGTTTGGTGTCTGTGGAATGAAGCAGCTATTTTTGTTGTTTTTTAAAAAAGAGGTGTATTTTAAGTCGGTTCACATTTTCAATTCAAAATGGCCGCCTTCCCGTGTGTGATAGGGTGTGGTCCCCATTGGCTTTTTTGTTCATAAGCCCATGGTGGATGTGTGTACCAAGTTTCATTTGCCTACAAAACTAAAATTTCACTTCCCATTGACTTTTTCCACATTTTGGGACGTTGCTATGGCAACACATTTATAGATAGGGGGTGGTTGTCATTGGCTTTTATGCTCGTCATGACATAAGATATGTGTGTACCAAAATTTCATGTCTCTATGACAAACTAAATTCTTGGGTCCCATTATAAGTTTGTAGGGGCGCTGGAGAGCCATTTCTAAAGATAACCCTTTTATTTACATATTTTTGTGTTCAGGTCATGAATGTGCACAAACGCCTTTTGGGTCCAACTCGATCCGAGAAGGCGTTTGAGAGTTAAGAGACGTTTTATTTTCACAAAAATG
This sequence comes from Perccottus glenii, assembly GCA_024416835.2. Taxonomy (NCBI): domain Eukaryota; kingdom Metazoa; phylum Chordata; class Actinopteri; order Gobiiformes; family Odontobutidae; genus Perccottus; species Perccottus glenii. The sequence continues at coordinate 4,558,761 of CM044557.2, forward strand.
GCCACCTCGTTACAGGCTTGCCACACCCATACCCGATAAGATATCAAAAACAAAGTCACAACTTTGGTTGGCACACGTGTCTAGATGATACTCACCAAATTTGGGGCCATTTAAATTAAAACACAATGATTTGCATCTTTTTGTGCAAGGGGTGTGACTGTCATTGACTTTTCTGTTTGCCCTGAGGTGTCCTATTGATATACCAAGTTTCATTTTTCTACGTTGGAAAAAATTTACTTTCATTTTCCATAGGCCCAATGTATTTTGACTTTTCTTTTCTCACTGAGTCATTTTTCATATTTTTTTTCGCCGAGCTTGAAGTCTGGGACCAATACAAATGACTTTTCGTGCATGTTCACTGGGTCAAATTTAGGATCATTTTGCAGAAAAAATAAAATAAAATTCCAAGCAAAAATAATAGGCCCTCCCGGTCATCACTGGCTCGGGCCTAATAAACTAACACCATTTCTGTTGAAGCTTGAGGAACAAACATCTGTTTGTTTTGAGTTGGTTGACGTTCTGAAGAATTTTTTTGTGTGTGTAAATAGTCAGTCAGTTTGTACAGTGACAAGAAAAAGTATGTGAACATTTTGGAATTTCATTGTTTTCTGACTAAATTTGTCTTTAAAATGTGATCTGATCTTCATCTAAGTCTTGGGTATTGACGTGTCTAAAAATAATTACACAAAGATATTCTGATCTTTCATGTCTTTATTGAACACACTTCAACATTCAAAATGGCAGTGAAAAAGTAAGTGATCCCTTAGAATTAATAACTGGTTGTAATAACCAATAATAACCTCAAACAGGCGCTTCCTGTAGCTGTGGATCAGAGCTGCACATTGTTGAGGAGGAATTTTAGCCCATTATTCCTGCAGAACGACTTTAGCTTTGTCATATTCTCATGTGTTTGGCCCTCTTCAAGTCAATCCATAGCATCTCTGTTGGGTTTAGGTCTGGACTCTGACGTGGACACTCCAAAAGGCAGATTTTGTTTTTCTGAAGCCATTCTATTGTGGACTTGCTCCAGTGTTTTGGGTCGTTGTCCTGTTGCATCACCACCTTCTCCACAGTTTCAGTTACATCCTGAAGAATTGTCTGATATACTTGGGAATTCATCTTCCTTTCAATGATTGAAGCTGGCCAGGCCCTGATGCAACAAAGCAAGCCCAAATCATCTGCCACCAGACTTTACACTTGGGATGATGTTTTTATGATAATATGCCGTGTCATTTCTACACCAGATGTAGCACTGTGTGTTTCTTCCAAATAGTTCAGTCTTAGTTTCATCAGTCCACAAAACATTTTGGCAATACCTCTGTGGTGTCAATGTGCTCTTTTGCAAACTTCAGACGTGCAGCAATGTTGTTTTTAGTAGCGGCTTCCTTTGTGGTGTCCTGCTGTGGATACCCTACTTGTTTTGTAGACTCACTAACAGAGATGTTAGCAACTTCCAATGATGCCTTCAAATCCTTGGCTCTCATTCGGGGTTGTTTCTTTACCTCATTGATGAGTCTTTGTTGTGCTCTTGGTGTCATTTTGATTGGGCGCCCACTTCTTGGTAGAGCAGCAACAGTCCCAAAGCGTCTCCATTTGTAGACGTCACCAGACTGTAGACGGGTGAATTTCTAGTCTTTGAAACCCTTTCCAGCTTTAGCTTTTAGTTTTTTAATTAGTCAAAGAAGCTGTAGTCCTAGTCCACACCTTTAAAAGTATTATCTTAACCAGACTCCAGGTGTGCTAAAACCTGACTCCAATTAGCTTTTTTGAGGTCATTAACTTAACATTTTTTATAAGCACTATGAGGATTTAGGTTGTTCACAATAAAGACATGAAAGTTCTTAGACATGACTCAGTAGAATCACTGACCCAGTACCTTCAGCAGGACATTAGTCTGTTCATATATCTTATAATCCCCTCAGGTGTTTCATCTGTCTGTCATAATTTCACCTTAGTTTATGTTATAATCATTTTTTATTATATTGTTTATAGTTCTCTTCAGGTCAGGTCATGTCCTTCATGTTAATCCAAGTAGGAACTAGACATGACATGCCAACGGGACTTGTGCCTCTGGAGCTTGTTCTGGGGAGTGTTTATGAAAGACACGCCTCCTACAGCTGCAGTCATAGAAAATCTCATGTACCGTTTACTTCTCCAAGTAAACCTCAGTCTGTTCCACTTGGGTCATGTTTGTGCTTTTGCTTCATTCTTGCAACAATTAAACCTGGCCATTGCTTTTTTAAATTATACTCTGTCTACGTGTCTCTCTGGAAAATACAAGGATAAAGAATTCTTAAAACAGTTTAAACAGCAAAAAAATAAAAATAAAATCACACACTTTATAAAGTTATATTTATATTGCACATGAAGTTTAGAAATCAACATAACCAATCAAGGCTCTAATGTTTATCTTTACACTTTAGTTTCAAAGAAGTGAAATGAACTTTGTAATACACATCGTGGAGTGGTTCAAACTGAGGACTCAAAACAACAAAAAGAGTCTGACTGTGTTGCATCATCCTTTGAGTTTTTCAAAGACAGAATAAGGTGTTGTATTTAGAATAAGGTTGAAGCATGACGTTCCCCCAAAGGAGAGCTTTGTTGTTCCTCTGCATGAATCAAAACTCCAGGAGGAACAAGTGCTAGCTCTCCAGAGCACAAGTCTGCCCGAGGCAAGACACCTGACATACCAAAGGATCTGAGGAGGCGTAGGAGGAGCTGCAGAGCAAACAACATGGAACATGAACAGAACAGAGAAGATTTTCTTTGTCTGGCGGTCAACTCATCTAATCCGCCTAATTATTTGTCACAAAGATGAAAATAATGTGTTTAATGGTACCATTGTAAAGACTAACAGTGATAACTCTGTAAGTGCAGTGCCTTGTCAGTTAGCAATCTGTTTCTATCACTTAAATGTTTTAACAACTGGACAATTTATTTGCCAATGCCTAAAAGTTGGTGGAATATTTTGTCAGACAATCAGAAAAACAGCTTCAGTGCGACCAAGGTATAAGGCCTGATGATTTGTCTAAAATCTTGTGAAGACAGGCCAGACTCTACACCTGGACCTTAAGAAATGGTTTAGTGCTCAAAGAAAAAAAGATTTCAAAGTATGTCTTTAAAGTTAACAACCAACTGTCTGGTTATTCATCTTGTGTAAAAATCCAGAGATGTACTGAAAGAAAGGTGTCACGATACAGAAAAACTACCAACTTATCAATTCATTTGTTTCTTTCAACGGGACTGCCTTCGATTCCTGTCAGTCTGAACAGTCAGCTTTACTCAATAAGAGCAACATGAGTTTGTTCAAATATGCAGTATAAAGTTTTCTGTCTTTGTTTTCTCCATTAGGGGGCACTGGCGTTCATTTTCTCCACACAGCTGTCCCAGAAGTTGAGTAGCCTGTTGTCTTTGTTGCAGCAGAAGTCGGTGAAGTCTCGCAGCAGTCGGTCGGCCAGCCTCTCGTCCCCTAAAGCGCCCGCGCGCCAGGCTTTGGTCAGCATGGTGTTATAGGCCCAGTAGTAGCCCACGCGCTCCTCTCCGCCGAACAGGCCCTGGCTGTTGGACGTGGTGGAGTTTCTACGGCGACGCTGGGGGGCGTTTGCGTACTTCCTCTTGGAGTACGGCAGTTGCAGGAACACTGTGCCTAAGAGGGGAAAAACAAACAGCAGGTTTTCTGAAAATAAGACTCACAGATAGTACACATTTAGTGAATAAGGTGTGAAAATACATTCACCTACATTTTAGAAGACTGAACATTCTGTTACCATGTCGTCGTTAGGGGTGAATATAGCCTAACATTAGATCACTATAGATTAAGAAGTCTCCAATAATGATATAAATGATGATTTAAAAGCATCTTATACAGAGTGGCACTAATGTACACAACATTTTTGCTGACTTTTGTTCTCGAGCCATGATTAGTTTCAAGCCTCAGATGAAACCTTTAGATGTGGACAGACATGTGAAATAATAAGAGTTTTATTCCATATAACGATGGAAACCCACGGTAACATGTCCTCCCTGTGTTACTGTGGGTTCTCTCCGGGTACTCCAGCTTCCTCCCACCGTCCAAACACATGTACAGGTTAATGAAATGACTGAATGTGAGAGTGAATGGTTGTCTGTCACTGTCTATATCTAAAAAAATAAACACTTGTGACTAACTGGCCACTGTCCAGGGTGTACCCCGCCTAAGGCCCAAAGCTGCTGGGATAGGCTCCAGTCACCCACGACCCCTAATTTAAGAAGAAAATGACTGCCATGCTTTCTGATGATATTACAAAGGTATAAGTAAATAGTATGGGTCCTAATACTGAGCCCTGTGGTACTGCATGGCTATTGGCTACTTATTGTGCATGTGTGTTAAATAATTTGAACCCGCAGAGAGTTGATCCTCTAATCCCAATGTCGGCCTCTAACCTCTGTAACAGGGTACTGTGGTCTCTAGGGTCAAAGGTACTGTGGTCTCTAGGGTCAAAGGTACTGTGGTCTCTAGGGTCAAAGGTGCTGTGGTCTCTAGGGTCAAAGGTGCTGTGGTCTCTAGGGTCAAAGGTACTGTGGTCTCTAGGGTCAAAGGTGCTGTGGTCTCTAGGGTCAAAGGTGCTGTGGTCTCTAGGGTCAAAGGTACTGTGGTCTCTAGGTCAAAGGTGCTGTGGTCTCTAGGGTCAAAGGTACTGTGGTCTCTAGGGTCAAAGGTGCTGTGGTCTCTAGGGTCAAAGGTGCTGTGGTCTCTAGGGTCAAAGGTGCTGTGGTCTCTAGGGTCAAAGGTGCTGTGGTCTCTAGGGTCAAAGGTGCTGTGGTCTCTAGGGTCAAAGGTGCTGTGGTCTCTAGGGTCAAAGGTACTGTGGTCTCTAGGGTCAAAGGTGCTGTGGTCTCTAGGGTCAAAGGTACTGTGGTCTCTAGGGTCAAAGGTGCTGTGGTCTCTAGGGTCAAAGGTGCTGTGGTCTCTAGGGTCAAAGGTACTGTGGTCTCTAGGGTCAAAGGTGCTGTGGTCTCTAGGGTCAAAGGTGCTGTGGTCTCTAGGGTCAAAGGTGCTGTGGTCTCTAGGGTCAAAGGTGCTGTGGTCTCTAGGGTCAAAGGTGCTGTGGTCTCTAGGGTCAAAGGTGCTGTGGTCTCTAGGGTCAAAGGTGCTGTGCTAGGGTTCGGTCTAAACCGTGACTGAAAATATCATAATATAAGAAAAATGATTATTTGAAAAATAGAACTGTCTTGTGTAATAGAGTTAAACTTTCATTAACACTTCAGGTTAAGAGTTGTTTGTTTGTATCAAACTCGTAGCCCATGAGACCGTTTAACTATTTTACTTTTTAAGTTGTGGAGGGTTGAACTATAAAGACAACCAGTCAGTCACTTTCTTTTCTTATGGTGGAAGTTACTAGAAGCTCCTGTGGTATTGACCAACAAATATTAATAGATCTGATGACAAACCTGTAACATGGATATACTGTGGCTTGTTCTCAGCTGGAAAGTTAAATGCTGAGGCTGAAAACTTGTCATGTACAAAGCCAAATCTGGATAAACAAGAGAAGATTATAGACAGATCAATTCCAATCACATTTAGTCAAGGGGAAAAATAAATACAGTATATAAATATTTATATAAAATATAATATATAAAATCTGATGAACCTGTAGAGAATGGCTTCCTGAAAGAGTTGCATCCTGTCCCAGTAGGTTTCAGGATCAAATCCTGAGGAAAGAAGGATTTACACAATTCAATTTGAACAGGTTTATTAATCAGCTTAAGACTATAACACTGGCCCTGGATCAGGTCTTTTTAGACAGACACCTGTGGGTACTACAGCCTCTCTGAGTTTAACCTCGAACCAAAACACTTTTATTATTACAGTGCCTTGTGAAAGTATTCGGCCCCTTGAACTTTGTGACCTTTTGCCACATTTCAGGCTTCAAACATAAAGATATGAAACTGTCATTTTTTGTGAAGAATCAACAACAAGTGGGACATAATCAAACTTTTTTAACAAATAAAAAACAGAAAAATTGTGCGTGCTAAATTTTTCAGCCCCTTTACTTTCAGTGCAGCAAACTCTCTCCAGAAGTTCAGTGAGGATCTCTGAAATGATCCAATGTTGACCTAAATGACTAATGATGATAAATGGAATCCACCTGTGTGTAATGTGTTCTGCTTTAGTTTTCATTTTGTCTGGGTTTTGTCCCGACTAAAAACTCTTGGCTGAATTAAAAGGAGAGTGCATTTGACCTGGTGACCTATTACTTTATCTAGAAACAAGCATTAGGAGTACCGTCAAAGAGGTTGTCAGTGCCATTCTTGAGCAGACACTGGACGTTGAGGGGGATAAACAGATGTGCTCTGAGTGGGTCTCCGTACAGATACGATGTCAGAGCGAACGGCACCTCCAGAACCGGGACCAACAGGAAACCACAGGACGCAGCCTTCCTGTGCCAGCCCTGGACCTGACCATCACAATCATCTTAGAATTAAACACTGTTCCTCCGCTCATTTTTATTAAGTTGACCAAAAACAATTTAGACAAACGGGAAACAGAGATAGAGAGGGGAATAATATTTGGCATTTGACCCAAGCTGGAATCAAACCCGGGTTGTATGTGCTCTACAAAGTAAGCCCCACAGTTGAGATGTTTTACATTACTATATTATAAATGTATATTAACGTCAATGCTCTGGTACTTTGTTTGTTTTTATGTTGGAGGGGCAAGCACCAATCAAAACCTGGGTTTTAAAGTGTGCTCTGTTGTATGTGACCAAATTGTAGAACAGTAAGTTATGTGAGTAAATATGATTGCATAGACTCAAGAATCAGATACTGGGACAGATATATCCTGTATACTAAAGATTGGTGTACAAAGATCCAGAGTATGTCCTCCGATGAACTAATGAAGAATCTGTTAAAGCTTTAATACTTAAGGCTGTCCCAACATTTAGATCAGTCTGACATTTCCATTTGTCTATTCTATTATTTTAATAAAAAAAGCTTGCCTTAGCTTTACGGATTGGATTTCTTTTAATTTTGATGATTACAACTGACAACTAAGAAAAATCCTAAATACAGTATCTCAGAAAATTTGAATATTACTTAAGACCAATATAAAAAAAACGTGGCCTGGAGTCGATCAGTCTGTGGCACTGCTCAGGTGTGATGAGAGCCCAGGTGGCTCTGATTGTGGCCTTCAGCTCTTCTGTATCGTTGGGTCTGAACTATTTTCATTGGGGTTAAGGTCAGGCGAGTTTTGTGTGTGTGTGTGCAGGTGCCAAGTGCAGTCCACTCTTTCTGAATCGCCCTCACATTTTCAAATGGGTTTTGTTTCACAATCCTCTCCAGAGTGCTGTTATCCCTATTGCTTGTACACTTTTTTCTACCACATCTTTTCCTTCCCGGCACCTTTCTATAATGTGCTTGGACACAGAGCTCTGTGAACAGCCAGCCTCTTTTGCAATGACCTTTTGTGTCTTGCCCTCTTTGTGTAAGGTGTCAGTGGTTGTTTTTGGACAACTGTCAAGTCAGCAGTCTTCCCCATGATTGTGTAGCCGACAGAACTAGACTGAGAGACCATTTAAAGACCTTTGTAGGTGTTTTGAGTTCATTAGCTGATTAGAGTGTGGCACCAGGGGTCTTCAATATTCTAATTTTCTGAGATACAGAATTTATGATTTTCCTTAGTTGTCAGTTATAATCATCAAAATTAAAAGAAATAAACATTTGAAATATATCAGTCTGTGTGTAATGAATGAAGATAATATAATATAATATAATATACAAGTTTTACTCTTTGAATGGAATTAGTGAAATAAATCAACGTTTTGATGATATTCTAATTATATGACCAGCACCTGTGTATCTATGCCTTCTTCCTATAAAGGGCGTCATACAATGAAGAAATCTTTACAAACAAATATATGGATGGAGTGCTATGTGTTAAACAGCAACAACACATGATAGAGAATCATTGGTAATGTACTGTGCTGGTTTGTTGGTTCATTCCATTAAGTGTAACACTGTAGTATTTATAATGAAACATAATAGACTGAAGTCCTGTCACCATCTCAAAGAGCACAGCGGCCGTGACGGCCATCCAGTGCAGTTTTATCTCAAATGCGGCGTTCAGTGAGAAGTTGCCGTGGTAATAGCAGCTGCACCACTCGGTTCGGTCGCTGCGGTTGTTCACGTCTACGTCCAGAGTGACAGTCTTCTGTTCTGGGACGGTGGCCGCTGTGGAGGGACACAGGACGGGGGTTGGAAACAGGACACACACAAAGGCAGGAGAAGATGAAGGCAGTGGATGTGAGAGCAAATGGAAGGAGGCTACGTGACATTGTAAAGCAGCAGTAGAAAACTGGAGCTTCTGATAAAACTAATCTTCATAAATGATTTAATGCATCTTGCACCCTGTGTGAATATATACAGTATATATTGCCCTTTAATAACGACAATATCGGTGAATCTCTGCTCATTTAACTGATTGTACAAGCTTACAGAGACAACCGCGGTGAATTCTGCACATCAGGGTTAGAAACAATGTTATCTGAACCATTGAAAAGCACCATCCTGTGTGTTTCTGGAGAAAGGCATTGTTTGTTGTTGTTTGGTGCTACAAGTGTGAACAGCCCCTCAAACTTACCCTTTTAAAAGCTCTTCAAACATTTAATTAAGAGTTCATTAAATAAATGAATGTTACCTAATTCTTATGTAAGGGCTTGCAGATGTTTGAGTTTATTATTTGGTAATACATTCAAAAAGACCTCGTATTTGGCTCATTAACACAATTAAATGGTAAAATGGCAAGTTATCTATTAATTATAATAAATATGTATGTAGTAAAAACTCATGTAATTAATAAATGAATAAAACATAGTAAATAGTTTAATTAAAAGCCTTATGTAATGTGCTTATTTTAATGTTTTAGAATAACTTTTGCCCATAAATGTTTTGTTTTATAAAATTATTATTTACAGTTAAATAAAAGTATCTTTATTTCTCCAGTTTCATGTATTATAGAAAAATTTTAAAAATATGTTGCCTAAAGGTCCCCTATTCTGCATTTGTATTCTGGATTAATAACAGCGTTTCGTCAGATTTCTGTTGAAGTTTAGTTTTTTACTTTTTAGTCATGTGCTAGTGAGACCGTGACTTTTCGTACTGGGCCGACTGAAATCTACAACTAAGAATAGAAGACCTTTAAAATATGCAATGGTTATTAAGCTGAGGTCAAATGTGACAAACCTCTTGGCAGATGCAGACATTGAAGCCAAGCTGAGAGCGACAAGCGAGGACCGGGCACACCACTGCACTACTGAACTACAGCCACCAACACCAAGGCATGCACCCAACACTACACTACTGCTGCTGTTCATCACAACCACGGCTTCACGAGCACTGATTGGACGAGTCAGTGAGGATTTAGCTACGACATGCACTAAACATTAAAATCCCTCCACAAGCTTTAGACCAAACTATAGTCTTCTTCAGAGACGAGACCAGGATCAAGAGTCACACACAGTCATGAAAGGGAACTAATGGATGTTAAACATAACATGGAAAACAGAAAGATAGAAATAATGTGGCTCTATGATTCAGTCTCAGTTAAAAAAGTAAGGATTTTCACTATCTCTTTATAACTATCTCCATTTTGCCTCACTTTGCTTCATGAGCAGCTCTTTATCAATCATTCATTCAGGGAATCAGTGTTTTTTTTTTTTAGACCTGCCAATCACAAGTAGCTTTGGCCTTTTTGCCCCAAGTTCATCCACCATACACTGCGTGACATCCTTTGGACACGCCCCAAAATTTTATCCGCTTTAATTGGTTCTAAATCAATGCAGGACAAAAGTGAAGAAAAGTGGAACTATTTTACAGTGCATCTTAAAGACATCTGAATGTTATATCTACTGTATAATCAAATACTGACTGAAACATTGAGCCGTGTTGATGTGGATGAATATAAAATTGGAGGGTGCTGTCTTCAGGGTCATGTGACCCTTTGTTATTGTTTGTTTCCAGATGCTTTCACAGATCCCTGGAACAGCACCCTCTGCCTCTGTGACTCCTGATACCAGGTCTCTAGTCTCTGAATCAAACTGAGCTCTTGTCTCTGTTGGTCCAGCTCTGGGGGTGGGCTGGCTGTACCTAGCAGTGCGGCAGCCTGGCTGCGTCCTCCAAAGCTGCGGCTGAAAGAGCTGTGCCTACTTGCGTAGGAGGCCGGCCGACTGGGTAACCTCGGCAACAGGAAGGCCGGCAGGTCACATGGTCGCCGCTCCTCGAGAACAAAGGCTACCTCGAACCACTTTCTTTGAAAAAGCGTAAAGTCCTCTAGTGCCGCGGCTGACCATCCTCCTGCGGCCGGTGGGGGCAGCTGGGAGCTCGAGCCTGAAAACAAGACAATGTTTTATTCTCACAGAAACATGGGCAAAAATCTAATTTAACCAGAGGACAATAAAAGTTTAACCTTATTACCACAGCAAACCATATACTCTAAAGTCACAGATTGTTTTACTGTGTCTTAAAGAAAAAGGCAGTAAAAGCCGGTGTATGTCTTATTAAACATTAAACACATATTAAACCAAAAAAAATATCAAGGACCGTTACGTTGCCTGGTATGGCGCAACCGGGGCCCCACCCTGCAGCCAGGCTCGTGGTTGGGGCTCCTGGTGGCTTTCACCACGAGGCCCCGGCCGGGCTCAGCCCGAAGGAGCGACGTGGGGCCGCCCTCCCGTGGATTGGGCGGCAGTCAAAGGTGGATGCCTCGACGACACAATCTCTGGCTACGGAATCTGGCGCTGGGGACATGGAATGTCACTGGGGGCTGGGAGTTGATACCGACTAGAGATAGTTGGGCTCACCTCCACGCACAGCTTGGGCTCTGGAACCCAACTCCTTGAGAGAAGCTGGACTCTCCACTACTCTGGAGTTGCCTCTGAGAGGCGGCGGGCTGGTGTGGGCTTGCTCATAGCCCCCCAGCTCAGCCGCTCTATCTGGGGTTCACCCCGTGAACGAGGGTCGCTCTCTGCGCCTTCGGGTCGGGGATAGGTCTCTCACTGTTGTTTGTGTTTACGGGCCAAATGGCAGTGCAGAGTACCCGGCCTTCTTGGAGTCTCTGGGAGGGGTGCTGGAAAGTGCTCCGACCGAGGACTTCGTCGTTCTACTGGGGGACTTCACGTGGGCAGCGACAGTGACACCTGGAGGGGCGCGATTGGGAGGAATGGCCCCCCGGATCTGAACCTGAGCAGTGTTCTGTTATTTGACTTCTGAACACCATGTTCAAGCATAAGGGTGTCCACCAGTGCACGTGGCACCAGGACACCCTAGGTCGGAGATCGATGATCGACTTTGTAGTTGATTCATCTGACCTCCGGCCGTATGTCTTGGACACTTGGGTGAAGAGAGGGGCGGAGCTGTCAACTGATCACCACCTGGTGGTGAGTTGGATCCGATGGCGGGGAGAAAGCTGGACAGACTCGGCAGGCCCAAACGTACTGTGAGGGTCTGTTGGGAACGTTTGGCAGAGCCCCCTGTCAGAAAGATCTTCAACTCCCACCTCCGGCAGAGCTTCGACCAGATCCCATGGGAGGTTGGAGACATCAACCGATAGTTGAACCTCAGATTCAGGAGGAACAATGTGGTTTTCGTCCCGGTCGTGGAACTCTGAACCAGCTCTATACCCTCTCCAGGGTGCTGGAGGGTTTATGGGAGTTTGCCCAACCAGTCCTTTGTGGATCTGGAGAAGGCATTCGACTGTGTCCCTTGTGGTGCCGTGGGAGGTGCCCTGGGAGTATGGGGCCCGGGGCACTTTGCTAAGGGCTGTTCGGTCCCTGGAGTGGAGCAGGAGCTTGGTTCGCATTGCCGGCAGTAAGTCAGACCTGTTCCCAGTGCATGTTGGACTCCGGCAGGGCTGCCCTTTGTCACCTGTCCAGTTCATTATCTTTATGGACAGGATTTCTAGGCGCAGCCAGGGGCCAGAGGGAGTCTGGTTTGGGGACCACCGGATCTCGTCTCTGCTTTTTGCAGATGATGATGTCCTGTTGGCTCCATCAAGCCAGGACCTTCAGGGTGCACTGGGACGGTTTGCAGCCGAGTGTGAAGCGGCTGGGATGAGGATCAGCACCTCCAAGTCTGAGACCATGGTTCTCAGTCGGAAAAGGGTGGCTTGTCCCCTTCAGGTTGGTGGAGAGCTCCTGCCTCAAGTGGAGGAGTTCAAGTATCTTGGGGTCTTGTTCACGAGTGAGGGAAGATTGACAGACGGATCGGTGCAGCTTCTGCAGTGATGCGGTCGATGTACCGGTCTGTCGTGGTGAAGAAGGAGCTGAGCTATAAGGCAAAGCTCTCGATTTACCGGTCAATCTCATGACTGAAAGAACAAAATCCCGGATACAAGCGGCCGAAATGGGCTTTCTCCGCAGGGTGGCGGGGCGCTCCCTTAGAGATAAGGTGAGGAGCTCGGTCACTCGGGAGGAGCTCAAAGTAGAGCCGCTGCTCCTCCACATCGAGAGGAGCCAGGTGAGGTGGCTCGGGCATCTGTTTCGGATGCCTCCTGGACGCCTCCCTAGGGAGGTGTTCCGGGCATGTCTCACCGGGAGGAGACCCCGGGGAAGACCTAGGACACGCTGGAGGGACGATGTCTCTCGGCTGGCCTGGGAACGCCTCGGTTTTCCCCCCGGAAGAGCTGGAGGAAGTGTCTGGGGAGAGGGAAGTCTGGGCGTCTCTGCTTAGACTGCTGACCCCGCGACCCCGCCCCGGATAAGGTAGAAGATGGATGGACCTTATTTTGATGGTATGCTTGATAAAATTAGAATAAACGCCTTAGAAATCTCAACATAACAGAATCATGAGCTGCAAGTGCATAGTTTCACTCACCGTCTTTTTCTCCCACAATCCTATAAAAGTAGAAACCGTAGATAAAGGTGCGCATGGCATCTCCTGAAGCATGAGTCACTAACCCTTCATCCAGCATTTTCTGCAAAAACAAATCAGCATCCGTGAGAATTGAACTAATATATTTAATATACAAACAAATGCTTACTTGCATTTGTTAAGGCTCTTAATAAGCTAGGCCAATAATTTGTGGTATCTACTATTTAAATTTATTAGATTTATTTGTCAAATATACTAAAAACGTTTTATGAGTTCATAGAAATTTGTTAGAATACTTACGAATACTTATAAAACAGCACAACATTATGGAAATATAAAAAAGTGAAAAATGTGTAGATATTTAAAACAATAATAAAACATGACTCATGACCATGAACAAGGTGTTGCCCAAAATTAGTATATCTACATTTACATTTACATTTAGTCATTTAGCAGACGCTTTTATCCAAAGCCACTTACAAGTGAGGATAACAATGGAAGCAATTTTAACAACACAAGGTACAAAAAGCATAAGTGCACAAAAAACTAGTCAGTTTAAACCCAGCGCAGTATACAATGCTAAGGATAAGAGAATATATATATATATATATATATATATATATTTTTTTTTTTTAAAGAAAGGAATCGATAGAAAGGAAGTAGAACTCAGTGTTTGTCAGTCAGGTGTTGACGGAAGAGATGTGTTTTCAGGTGTTTTTTAAAGATGGCTACAGAATCTGCTGATCTTGTAGCAGCAGGTAGATCATTCCACCAATGTGGAACAGATCCAGAGAAGGTACGTGAGAGTGATTTTGTACCTTTTTGGGACGGTACCACCAGACGTTGTTCATTTGCAGAGCGCAGGGATCTGGTAGGAACGTAGGTCTGTATTAGTGAGTGGAGATATGGGGGTGCAGAACCAGTGGTGGTCTTGTAGGCCAAGAGCATAGCTTTGAACTTGATGCGGGCGTCAACCGGGAGCCAGTGTAACCTAATGAATAGAGGAGTTACGCGCGCTCTCTTCGGTTCATTAAAGACCACTCTTGCTGCTGCATTCTGGATCAGCTGCAGAGGTTTAGCAGCAGGAGTCCAGCCAGTAGAGCATTGCAATAATCCAGTTTGGACAAGACAAGAGCCTGGACTAGGATTTGCGTGGAGTGCTCTGATATCTCTGACCCCTTGTACATTATACTTTGTAATGTGTGAAGTAAAAGATGTCTAGCCTGCTAGATATCTGCTCAGAGCTGGCCGGCATGTTTGAACAAGGTGAGCTCACCATAAAGGCCATGTATCCGGTTTATTGTTTGTAAATTAGAAAGTCTGATCAGACACCCTGGAGGAACCATTGAAGCCATGTTTTCAATGGGACGGTGCGGGTCGGGACGGTTCTGGTGTGTTTCTACAACCAAAGGGTGTCTGAAGTGTCCCAAAAAGCGTACCATACTGTACCACTTTGGGGTCGCCTCAGCTAGGGGTCCCAAGTGGGTTCAGACTTTGCGGTACACATTTGGATTGGCAAAGTTAAATACTGCAGTCAGTTGATTGGACGATAGATAAGCCTCACTCGAGTAAAAACAAAAATTTTAAAAACAACAATTTTTTTTTTTTAGATAAATTACACTTATTCCAACAGAAAACATGATAAATGTACTTTATCCCAACAACAAAGCTATCTAGCATTAGCAACAGCTGTTAATGATTTAAAAACCGACACTTTTGAGTCAGTGTCGTACAGCTCTTGCTCTGAGAATTTAAACATTGTATTTATCGTCTCCACTGCATTAAACACAAGCAGAACCTCAGCCTCAAATACTGAGTCCCTAAATGACAGGAACCTGCTGCAGCTCTATGAATGTAATGCTCAGAAAGAGTGGAATAAACAGAAACAGTGGAATGTTTCCTGCAGCAGTGGTACCTGGTACAGGTTTGGTACAGGTTACCTGTGCTGACCCTGACAAAGTGTAAATGTGGCTATAGAGTCACTACTCCTCCACATGGACACTTCACACTGAATACGCCTCGGTATTGCTCCAGATGAGCTTGAGAAAGTATCTGGGGAGGGAGAAATCTGGAGACCCAGCCAGGGATTATCAAAAGAAAACTAAACTAAACTGGCTTTTGTGACAAATGTTCCCCACTCCTGTATGTGCAGGTGCATGATCTCATTGCTGTCACCTGCATGACATCCACAGCCATGCTCTGAGTGGCCACCCCCTCCACGTTATTGATGAGCCAGTGAACAACCTCAGCGCTGATGAAACAGTTCAACGGCAGCCCTTTTTGCTCAGGGAGAAGTTGTACTCCGGTCCTACAGATCAGAAATACGGAGAAACAGGAGAAATAAATAGGAGGATCTGTTAAGAGATCAAATGACACAAAAAAGTAATGACAAGGTAAATAAAAAAGCTTGTCTGAAAAAATCTATTGATATGATGGACATATGGGAAATTAACATATTTCCATAAGAATTCAATATCTCACGTGGGATGTTTGATTGCCTCCAGGATTTCCAACAGTGTGGAGGACGAGGACAGAGACAGCCCACTGAGGAGAACACACATTATCAACAAGTATCTGTAGATTGTGACTCAATTATTTAAAACAGTAGCACATGTTTTGGGAATGCCCTCCGATGGCAAGTTTCAAATCATTGGTATACACCACATACTCTCATTTTAAAACAGCTTCCACAATTAAAACAAGTTTTGTCAGGACAGGACACTGTGGACACCTCCTAACAGGTTCTCTTTTTGGGCCTGGGATATGCCTCAACATTGTATATGGTTAAATGCACACTTGCATTATTTGTGGGTTTTTATTTGTATGTTCATTGTTATTGTTTTTATTTCCTCTGCCTTAGACGCATCTTTAATTAATGTTTACTTTGTATTTTCTTGCCATTTAAAATAAATTCTGGCACAAAAAGTAAACCATAAAAAACCTACAAAAGACAACATTGATTGGTTTACCTGAGGTCTGTGAGGCTGGTGGTGGTCTCTACTGCGGGGTTAACTGGCATCACCTGAGCTCCTTTATCCACAACCTCAGAGGCTTCAGAGGGCAACTGCACAGACGTAGTTCAATAAACGTTCACAGCCACAAAAATGTATTGTGAGAGAATTCACATGTAGGTTTAGAAACTCACATGTAGTTTTAGAAACTCACATGTAGGTTTAGGAACTCACATGTAGGTTTAGGAACTCACATGTAGGTTTAGGAACTCACATGTAGGTTTAGCAATTCACATGTAGGTTTAGCAATTCACATGTAGGTTTAGCAATTCACATGTAGGTTTAGAAACTCACATGTAGGTTTAGCAATTCACATGTAGGTTTAGCAATTCACATGTAGGTTTAGCAATTCACATGTAGGTTTAGGAACTCACATGTAGGTTTAGCAATTCACATGTAGGTTTAGCAATTCACACGTAGGTTTAGGAACTCACATGTAGGTTTAGGAACTCACATGTAGGTTTAGCAATTCACATGTAGGTTTAGCAATTCACATGTAGGTTTAGAAACTCACATGTAGGTTTAGGAACTCACATGTAGGTTTAGGAACTCACATGTAGGTTTAGGAACTCACATGTAGGTTTAGCAATTCACATGTAGGTTTAGCAATTCACATGTAGGTTTAGAAACTCACAATTAGGTTTAGGAACTCACACGTAGGTTTAGGAATTCACACGTAGGTTTAGGAATTCACACGTAGGTTTAGCAATTCACACGTAGGTTTAGGAATTCACACGTAGGTTTAGGAATTCACACGTAGGTTTAGGAACTTACATGTAGGTTTAGCAATTCACATGTAGGTTTAGGAACTCACATGTAGGTTTAGCAATTCACACGTAGGTTTAGGAACTCACATGTAGGTTTAGGAATTTACATGTAGGTTTAGGAATTCACAAGTAGGTTTAGGAACTCACACGTAGGTTTAGAAACTCACATGTAGGTTTAGGAATTCACATGTAGGTTTAGCAATTCACATGTGAGTTAGGAACTCACATGTAGGTTTAGGAACTCACATGTAGGTTTAGGAACTCACATGTAGGTTTAGGAACTCACATGTAGGTTTAGGAATTCACACGTAGGTTTAGGAACTCACACGTAGGTTTAGGAACTCACACGTAGGTTTAGGAACTCACACGTAGGTTTAGGAATTCACACGTAGGTTTAGCAATTCACACGTAGGTTTAGGAACTCACACGTAGGTTTAGGAACTCACACGTAGGTTTAGCAATTCACATGTAGGTTTAGCAATTCACATGTAGGTTTAGGAACTCACATGTAGGTTTAGGAACTCACATGTAGGTTTAGCAATTCACATGTAGGTTTAGGAACTCGCATGTAGGTTTAGGAACTCACATGTAGGTTTAGGAACTCACATGTAGGTTTAGGAACTCACATGTAGGTTTAGCAATTCACATGTAGGTTTAGGAACTCACATGTAGGTTTAGGAACTCACATGTAGGTTTAGGAACTTACATGTAGGTTTAGCAATTCACATGTAGGTTTAGGAACTCACATGTAGGTTTAGGAATTCACACGTAGGTTTAGGAACTCACACGTAGGTTTAGGAACTCACACGTAGGTTTAGGAACTCACATGTAGGTTTAGGAATTCACATGTAGGTTTAGCAATTCACATGTAGGTTTAGCAATTCACACGTAGGTTTAGGAACTCACACGTAGGTTTAGGAACTCACACGTAGGTTTAGCAATTCACATGTAGGTTTAGCAATTCACATGTAGGTTTAGGAACTCACATGTAGGTTTAGGAACTCACATGTAGGTTTAGCAATTCACATGTAGGTTTAGGAACTCGCATGTAGGTTTAGGAACTCGCATGTAGGTTTAGGAACTCACATGTAGGTTTAGGAACTCACATGTAGGTTTAGGAACTCACATGTAGGTTTAGGAACTTACATGTAGGTTTAGCAATTCACATGTAGGTTTAGGAACTCACATGTAGGTTTAGGAATTCACATGTAGGTTTAGGAATTCACACGTAGTTTTAGGAACTCACACGTAGGTTTAGGAACTCACACGTAGGTTTAGCAATTCACATGTAGGTTTAGCAATTCACACGTAGGTTTAGGAACTCACACGTAGGTTTAGGAACTCACATGTAGGTTTAGGAATTTACATGTAGGTTTAGGAATTCACAAGTAGGTTTAGGAACTCACACGTAGGTTTAGGAACTCACACGTAGGTTTAGAAACTCACACGTAGGTTTAGAAACTCACATGTAGGTTTAGGAACTCACATGTAGATTTAGCAATTCACATGTAGGTTTAGCAATTCACATGTAGGTTTAGCAATTCACATGTAGGTTTAGGAACTCACATGTAGGTTTAGCAATTCACATGTAGGTTTAGGAACTCACATGTAGGTTTAGGAACTCACACGTAGGTTTAGGAATTCACACGTAGGTTTAGCAATTCACACGTAGGTTTAGAAATTCACACGTAGGTTTAGGAACTCACACGTAGGTTTAGGAACTCACACGTAGGTTTAGGAACTCACACGTAGGTTTAGGAATTCACACGTAGGTTTAGGAATTCACATGTAGTTTTGGCAATTCACATGTAGGTTTAGCAATTCACACGTAGGTTTAGGAACTCACACGTAGGTTTAGGAACTCACACGTAGGTTTAGGAATTCACACGTAGGTTTAGGAATTCACACGTAGGTTTAGGAACTCACACGTAGGTTTAGGAATTTAGGAATTCACACGTAGGTTTAGGAATTCACATGTAGGTTTAGGAACTCACACGTAGGTTTAGGAATTCACACGTAGGTTTAGGAATTCACACGTAGGTTTAGGAACTCACACGTAGGTTTAGGAATTTAGGAATTCACACGTAGGTTTAGGAATTCACATGTAGGTTTAGGAATTCACATGTAGTTTTAGCAATTCACATGTAGGTTTAGCAATTCACATGTAGGTTTAGGAACTCACACGTAGGTTTAGGAACTCACATGTAGGTTTAGGAACTCACACGTAGGTTTAGAAACTCACATGTAGGTTTAGGAATTCACATGTAGGTTTAGCAAATCACATGTAGGTTTAGCAATTCACATGTAGGTTTAGGAACTCGCATGTAGGTTTAGGAACTTACATGTAGGTTTAGCAATTCACACGTAGGTTTAGGAACTCACACGTAGGTTTAGGAATTCACACGTAGGTTTAGGAATTCACATGTAGTTTTAGCAATTCACATGTAGGTTTAGCAATTCACACGTAGGTTTAGGAATTCACACGTAGGTTTAGGAATTCACATGTAGGTTTAGGAATTCACATGTAGTTTTAGCAATTCACATGTAGGTTTAGCAATTCACACGTAGGTTTAGGAACTCACACGTAGGTTTAGGAACTCACACGTAGGTTTAGGAACTCACATGTAGGTTTAGGAACTCACATGTAGGTTTAGGAACTTGCATGTAGGTTTAGCAATTCACACGTAGGTTTAGGAACTCACACGTAGGTTTAGGAACTCACACGTAGGTTTAGGAATTCACACGTAGGTTTAGGAATTCACACGTAGGTTTAGGAATTCACATGTAGGTTTAGGAATTCACATGTAGTTTTAGCAATTCACATGTAGGTTTAGCAATTCACATGTAGGTTTAGGAACTCACACGTAGGTTTAGGAACTCACATGTAGGTTTAGGAACTCACACGTAGGTTTAGAAACTCACATGTAGGTTTAGGAATTCACATGTAGGTTTAGCAATTCACATGTAGGTTTAGCAATTCACATGTAGGTTTAGGAACTCGCATGTAGGTTTAGGAACTTACATGTAGGTTTAGCAATTCACACGTAGGTTTAGGAATTCACATGTAGGTTTAGGAATTCACATGTAGGTTTAGGAACTCACATGTAGGTTTAGGAATTCACACGTAGTTTTAGGAACTCACACGTAGGTTTAGGAACTCACACGTAGGTTTAGCAATTCACACGTAGGTTTAGCAATTCACACGTAGGTTTAGGAATTCACATGTAGTTTTAGCAATTCACATGTAGGTTTAGCAATTCACACGTAGGTTTAGGAATTCACACGTAGGTTTAGGAATTCACATGTAGGTTTAGGAATTCACATGTAGTTTTAGCAATTCACATGTAGGTTTAGCAATTCACACGTAGGTTTAGGAACTCACACGTAGGTTTAGGAACTCACACGTAGGTTTAGGAACTCACACGTAGGTTTAGGAACTCGCATGTAGGTTTAGGAACTTGCATGTAGGTTTAGCAATTCACACGTAGGTTTAGGAACTCACACGTAGGTTTAGGAACTCACACGTAGGTTTAGGAATTCACACGTAGGTTTAGGAATTCACACGTAGGTTTAGGAATTCACATGTAGGTTTAGGAATTCACATGTAGTTTTAGCAATTCACATGTAGGTTTAGCAATTCACATGTAGGTTTAGGAACTCACACGTAGGTTTAGGAACTCACATGTAGGTTTAGGAACTCACACGTAGGTTTAGAAACTCACATGTAGGTTTAGGAATTCACATGTAGGTTTAGCAATTCACATGTAGGTTTAGCAATTCACATGTAGGTTTAGGAACTCGCATGTAGGTTTAGGAACTTACATGTAGGTTTAGCAATTCACACGTAGGTTTAGGAATTCACATGTAGGTTTAGGAATTCACATGTAGGTTTAGGAACTCACATGTAGGTTTAGGAATTCACACGTAGTTTTAGGAACTCACACGTAGGTTTAGGAACTCACACGTAGGTTTAGCAATTCACACGTAGGTTTAGCAATTCACACGTAGGTTTAGGAACTCACACGTAGGTTTAGGAACTCACATGTAGGTTTAGGAATTTACACGTAGGTTTAGGAACTCACACGTAGGTTTAGCAATTCACACGTAGGTTTAGCAATTCACACGTAGGTTTAGGAACTCACACGTAGGTTTAGGAACTTACATGTAGGTTTAGGAATTCACATGTAGGTTTAGGAACTCACATGTAGGTTTAGCAATTCACATGTAGGTTTAGCAATTCACATGTAGGTTTAGGAACTCACATGTAGGTTTAGGAATTCACACGTAGTTTTAGGAACTCACACGTAGGTTTAGGAACTCACACGTAGGTTTAGCAATTCACACGTAGGTTTAGGAACTCACACGTAGGTTTAGGAACTCACACGTAGGTTTAGGAATTTACATGTAGGTTTAGGAATTCACAAGTAGGTTTAGGAACTCACACGTAGGTTTAGGAACTCACACGTAGGTTTAGAAACTCACACGTAGGTTTAGAAACTCACATGTAGGTTTAGGAATTCACATGTAGGTTTAGCAATTCACATGTAGGTTTAGCAATTCACATGTAGGTTTAGGAACTCACATGTAGGTTTAGGAATTCACATGTAGGTTTAGGAACTCACACGTAGGTTTAGGAACTCACACGTAGGTTTAGCAATTCACACGTAGGTTTAGGAACTCACATGTAGGTTTAGGAACTCACATGTAGGTTTAGCAATTCACATGTAGGTTTAGCAATTCACATGTAGGTTTAGGAACTCACATGTAGGTTTAGCAATTCACATGTAGGTTTAGGAACTCACACGTAGGTTTAGGAACTCACACGTAGGTTTAGGAACTCACACGTAGGTTTAGGAATTTACATGTAGGTTTAGGAACTCACACGTAGGTTTAGGAATTTACATGTAGGTTTAGGAATTTACATGTAGGTTTAGGAATTCACACGTAGGTTTAGGAACTCACACGTAGGTTTAGGAACTCACACGTAGGTTTAGGAACTCACACGTAGGTTTAGGAACTCACACGTAGGTTTAGGAATTCACACGTAGGTTTAGAAACTCACATGTAGGTTTAGGAATTCACATGTAGGTTTAGCAATTCACATGTAGGTTTAGCAATTCACATGTAGGTTTAGGAACTCACATGTAGGTTTAGGAACTCACATGTAGGTTTAGGAACTCACATGTAGGTTTAGGAACTCACATGTAGGTTTAGGAACTCACATGTCGGTTTAGCAATTCACATGTCGGTTTAGCAATTCACATGTAGGTTTAGCAATTCACATGTAGGTTTAGGAACTCACATGTAGGTTTAGGAATTCACAAGTAGGTTTAGGAACTCACACGTAGGTTTAGGAACTCACACGTAGGTTTAGGAACTCACACGTAGGTTTAGAAACTCACATGTAGGTTTAGGAATTCACATGTAGGTTTAGCAATTCACATGTAGGTTTAGCAATTCACATGTAGGTTTAGGAACTCACATGTAGGTTTAGGAACTCACATGTAGGTTTAGGAACTCACATGTAGGTTTAGGAACTCACATGTAGGTTTAGGAACTCACATGTAGGTTTAGGAACTCACATGTAGGTTTAGGAACTCACATGTCGGTTTAGCAATTCACATGTAGGTTTAGCAATTCACATGTAGGTTTAGGAACTCACATGTAGGTTTAGGAACTCACATGTAGGTTTAGGAATTCACAAGTAGGTTTAGGAACTCACACGTAGGTTTAGGAACTCACACGTAGGTTTAGGAACTCACACGTAGGTTTAGGAACTCACACGTAGGTTTAGAAACTCACACGTAGGTTTAGGAATTCACATGTAGGTTTAGCAATTCACATGTAGGTTTAGCAATTCACATGTAGGTTTAGGAACTCACATGTAGGTTTAGGAACTCACATGTAGGTTTAGGAACTCACATGTAGGTTTAGGAACTCACATGTAGGTTTAGGAACTCACATGTAGGTTTAGGAACTCACATGTCGGTTTAGCAATTCACATGTAGGTTTAGCAATTCACATGTAGGTTTAGGAACTCACATGTAGGTTTAGGAACTCACATGTAGGTTTAGCAATTCACATGTAGGTTTAGGAACTCACACGTAGGTTTAGGAACTCACACGTAGGTTTAGGAATTCACACGTAGGTTTAGCAATTCACACGTAGGTTTAGCAATTCACACGTAGGTTTAGGAACTCACACGTAGGTTTAGGAACTCACATGTAGGTTTAGGAATTTACATGTAGGTTTAGGAATTCACAAGTAGGTTTAGGAACTCACACGTAGGTTTAGGAACTCACACGTAGGTTTAGAAACTCACACGTAGGTTTAGAAACTCACACGTAGGTTTAGGAATTCACACGTAGGTTTAGCAATTCACACGTAGGTTTAGGAACTCACACGTAGGTTTAGGAATTCACACGTAGTTTTAGGAACTCACATGTAGGTTTAGGAACTCACACGTAGGTTTAGCAATTCACACGTAGGTTTAGGAACTCACACGTAGGTTTAGGAACTCACACGTAGGTTTAGGAACTCACACGTAGGTTTAGGAACTCACACGTAGGTTTAGAAACTCACACGTAGGTTTAGAAACTCACATGTAGGTTTAGGAATTCACATGTAGGTTTAGGAATTCACATGTAGGTTTAGCAATTCACATGTAGGTTTAGGAACTCACATGTAGGTTTAGGAATTCACACGTAGTTTTAGGAACTCACACGTAGGTTTAGGAACTCAAACGTAGGTTTAGCAATTCACACGTAGGTTTAGCAATTCACACGTAGGTTTAGGAACTCACACGTAGGTTTAGGAACTTACATGTAGGTTTAGGAATTCACATGTAGGTTTAGGAACTCACATGTAGGTTTAGCAATTCACATGTAGGTTTAGCAATTCACATGTAGGTTTAGGAACTCACACGTAGGTTTAGGAATTCACACGTAGTTTTAGGAACTCACACGTAGGTTTAGGAACTCACACGTAGGTTTAGGAACTCACACGTAGGTTTAGCAATTCACACGTAGGTTTAGGAACTCACACGTAGGTTTAGGAACTCACATGTAGGTTTAGGAATTCACAAGTAGGTTTAGGAACTCACACGTAGGTTTAGGAACTCACACGTAGGTTTAG
The DNA here is from genome assembly GCA_024416835.2 of Perccottus glenii. Taxonomy (NCBI): domain Eukaryota; kingdom Metazoa; phylum Chordata; class Actinopteri; order Gobiiformes; family Odontobutidae; genus Perccottus; species Perccottus glenii. The sequence continues at coordinate 4,582,519 of CM044557.2, forward strand.
AAACTCACACGTAGGTTTAGAAACTCACATGTAGGTTTAGGAATTCACATGTAGGTTTAGCAATTCACATGTAGGTTTAGCAATTCACATGTAGGTTTAGGAACTCACATGTAGGTTTAGGAATTCACACGTAGTTTTAGGAACTCACACGTAGGTTTAGGAACTCACACGTAGGTTTAGCAATTCACACGTAGGTTTAGCAATTCACACGTAGGTTTAGGAACTCACACGTAGGTTTAGGAACTCACATGTAGGTTTAGGAACTCACATGTAGGTTTAGGAATTTACATGTAGGTTTAGGAATTCACAAGTAGGTTTAGGAACTCACACGTAGGTTTAGGAACTCACACGTAGGTTTAGGAACTCACACGTAGGTTTAGGAATTCACACGTAGGTTTAGGAATTCACATGTAGGTTTAGGAATTCACATGTAGTTTTAGCAATTCACATGTAGGTTTAGCAATTCACATGTAGGTTTAGCAATTCACATGTAGGTTTAGCAATTCACATGTAGGTTTAGCAATTCACATGTAGGTTTAAGAACTCACATGTAGGTTTCGGAACTCACATGTAGGTTTAGCAATTCACATGTAGGTTTAGGAATTCACATGTAGGTTTAAGAACTCACATGTAGGTTTAGGAACTCACATGTAGGTATAGGAATTCACATGTAGGTTTAGGAACTCACATGTAGGTTTAGCAATTCACATGTAGGTTTAGCAATTCACATGTAGGTTTAGAAACTCACATGTAGGTTTAGGAATTTACATGTAGGTTTAGGAATTCACATGTAGGTTTAGCAATTCACATGTAGGTTTAGGAATTTACATGTAGGTTTAGGAACTCACATGTAGGTTTAGCAATTCACATGTAGGTTTAGCAATTCACATGTAGGTTTAGAAACTCACATGTAGGTTTAGGAATTTACATGTAGGTTTAGGAATTCACATGTAGGTTTAGAAACTCACATGTAGGTTTAGGAACTCACATGTAGGTTTAGGAACTCGCATGTAGGTTTAGGAATAAAGGAATTGTGAAGACAACCCTGTTACAAGAAGGACATGCTTTTTAATTAAGCGTGCCACGGCCAGCCAAAACATTATGACCAATCCCAGGTGAAGTGAACTCTTGACATTTTGTAGAGTTTAATCTGGAGTATAAGCAGAGCAGGAGAAAGATTGATGTGACATTGTGAGATAATCATCTCAAAACTAGAGCTGTTGTGGTCTGTTCCTGGATTGCAATGGTCAGGACCAGATGTGGTACAAATGCACAAGTCTGATAAAGACCATCTCAGAGCCAGCTGACACAATGTTATGGCTGATCCGTGTGAATAGATAGTGGGTTAAATTCAGAGAACACAGGAAACATTACATTCAACTTAAAAGCATATCAAATGATGGAAGTAAACAGTTGTCAAAAATGTATTTTATTAGAAACAATAAAGAATTAGTCATATACCATACCATAAAATATAAAGTGAATTGATTGGTGTTTCCAGTAATAAATATGGAGCAAATGTGTGAAGAGGAATAACATATGACTCACTGCAGCTACTACACTCATACTCATACTCTGGCAGAATTTGTGAATTTGTTTGGGCCATTTTTCAGATTATATGAATAATAACACAAAAACCTTTATTTAATCATAGTTAGTGTTTGGGTGAAGCCATTTATTGTCAAACAATTGTGTTGACTCCTTTTAAATGATAATAACAACAGAAACTACCCAAATGACCCTGATCAAAAGTTTACACACCCCAGTTCTTAATACTGTGTAATGTCACCTTTAACATCAACGACAGATTTAAGTCTTTTGTGGTAGTTTTCTGGTTTTGTGGCTCTTTATTTTCTCAGATGGTGAAGCTGCACATTCTTCTTGGCAAAAAGCCTCCAGTTCCTGTAAATTCTTGGGCTGTCTTGCATGAACTGCACGTTTGAGATCTCCCCAGAGTGGTGACCTTATGATACTGAGGTCAGTCCAGAACCTTCACTTTATGCTGCTGAAGCCAATGACAGGTCGACCTGGCCTTGTGCTTTGGATCGTCGTCATGTTGGAACGTCCAAGTACGTCCCATGAGCAGCTTCTTGGCTGATGAGTGCAAATTCTCCTCCAGTATTTTCTGATAACATGCTGCATTCATCTTTTCGTGTGTGTAGGTCATACATCCCCAGAAAATCAGTGATCCATCAGTGTTTCACAGAAGGAATAGTTTATCTTTCATCATGGGCCTTGTTGACTCCTCTCCAAATGTAACATTTAAGGTTGTGGCCAAAAAGTTACATTTTGGTCTCATCACTCCAAATAACTTTGTTTCAGGTGTTCTGAGGCTTGTCTCTGAGCTGTTTGACGTATTGTAAGCGGGATGCTTTGTGGCATTTGCGGCTTTCTTCTGACTTGACCATGCAGCCCATTTTTCTGTGCATCTTGAAACAGTCACACCCCCTTTTTCAGAGAGTCCTGTATTTCAGCTGTATTTCTTTGCACACTGAATAATTTTCCTGGCAATTGTGCCTGAAATTTTTGTTTGTTCTACCTAACCTTGGTTTGGTTTCAACAAAATCCCCCCATTTTCTACTTGTTAATTAAAGTTTGAACACTGCTGATAGGCACTCAATTCCTTGGATATCTTTTTATATTCCTTTCCTATTTTATACAGTTCAGTTCTTTTTCCACAAATCCTTTGACAATTCTTTTACTTTTCATTGGGTCATTTGGGTAACTTACATTCTGCCAGGGTAAATTTAAACTTTTCTCAAAATGTAAACTTAAGAGAACTATTGTATTTCTATTTTTAAGTATGTTTTTGGAAAACATTTTGTAATGCGTCATTTCAAAATTCAGATAAAATCTGTGTTATATCAGAAGACTTTTACCATCTGAAGGCCACTGGTGAAATCGGTCTAATACCTGTTTGAATGATAAATCCAGATTTATCCTGTTGGCTTCAGGTTGCTCTGATTGGTTGCATGTTTTTCAAATTACATTAGTCCAGAGGCAGGTTTATTCTGTGCATGTTGGTACTGCCCAGTTTTTCAAAATTATTGTCTGTCCACACACTATGTTTCTGGGAGGCATGCTGATGGAGAAAAGACATGCAGAAAGCTCCTGCTCACGTAAATATTTACCTGCGAGTGAGAGATGTAGGAGGAGCGAGGGCTACGGATAAAATCCAAAATAAAGGCAGCGTCCTGTCAGGCCACAGGAAGAATTAACCCAGGATTGAACCCCCGAAGCAAATCAACAGTGGCAAGAGGGAGAAAAACACCAGCAAAGCCCAGATTCAACATAAAAGGCCAAAAGCAAAGAATTTTATCCTAAAGCGCGCAAAGACCTCACACACAGGCTCACCTTTCGGGGGCTGTCGACAAACGTGGGTGCAACAGTGACGGTCTGGGGGTCTGGGACAACAGCAGAGGGTTTGCACTGCTGCTCCTCAAGTGACCTGTTATAAAAACAAAAGCAGTGGATAAATAATGGTTTTTATCAACTTCTGTTGGAAAAAGAGAAAGACCTGAAAGAATAAACTCAGTTTTATGACTGGTGTGATTCATAATACTCTCATTATACTCTCTTTGGGTCAGAATGTTGTTCCAGTTTTTTTATAGCTAGTAACAGCTTGGCGTTATGAAAAATCAATTGTTATATTATTGTTGTGTACCCATAAGGATATATTTAATGACATTTTAAGTTGAATTGTACAAATAAGCCGTGTAGCCCATGTTTTATGTCATTTATTGCTTTTGCCTTGTTGTGAAAAGGATGTGTTTCATCCCGTCTTTTTTCACTTGCTTAAACTAACTGGTACAGCTGGCTAGATTTCTCCCGACCTCCAAAACATTTCATTAAGCTTTATGAAGTTAATGTAAAGGCCATTTTAAATTCATTCTTATTAAGTCAATTCAAGTAACAGTATAACTGTTGAAAGTGATGTTGTGTGACTTGCACTCGAGGAGGGGGCAGCTCTGGTACGTTTGGTTTGTTGGGGCGGATAAAGCCTCGGTGCTTAGGAACGCAGTAGTTGACTAGTGGTCTTTTGTCTTTATCATTATTTTTTCTTAACTTAACTTAACACTTAATAAACATATATTAAAAACTAAACACATTTAAGTTGATTATTTGATGTTTGTGTTGAATATTATTGTTTTTTGGGTGCTTTGGGAGGATTTTAAGGATGAGTCAGGCTCAGGCTAAAGAATGTTTTGACTGTGCTCTCATTTATATATTCATTTGTGGAATTTCTTGTGGACAGCTGGACATTGATTGTAGTGCTCACCCTTGTGTCAAGCTTAATCCAAAGCCTCTTTGGGGTTCATGCCACCACTTGGATGTTAGTTAGTTAGTCATGCTTTGTGCCTCCTAATCCATGAGTCCATCCAATCCCTTCTGGCTTCAGAAGCAGTCTACAGTCTGTTCAGTTAAAATAGTGCAGTGTTGTGAACATCACTCACTTGTGGTTCTGCTCCATCTCGAGTAAAGCTGACAAAGCAGAGGTGCCCTTCTTTCCCTGGGGAGGCGCCACAGGCTCAGTGGGATACGGGGGCAGCGGAGAAGTCACCTTCATCGGGGTCCCCTTCTGTCAATCAGCAATGTTTTAATATTTAAGAATGTTCAGCTTGTGTTAGTTACCTGGAAAATTATGTCATTTTCAAATCAACTAAAGCCTAAATTATCACCAACAGTTACATTTGACACATAATGATATCTAATAACAGTTATGGAGTGAGGAGAAGTAGATTTTCTTTTACATATGTTGCAAGTACATCATCTGTAATAACTTAGGTGCTTCATGTTCCATTTAAGACTAGAACATTTACGGGACTTTTTTAGAACAATTCAAGGCAGCATTTTCTAATCAGAGCTTGTATCAGTTACAACATTTTGATTATGTCTGTAACCAGTGCCTGGAATTATTCTGATCTGTCTACTCCTCACTGCATGGATTAAACTTCGACAAACTCAACAGGTCAAAGGTCACACGTTAAAACACTAATGGGATTAGCTAAATTCAGATGTTTTCAGGACCTGGGAAGTTATACAGGAGACTAGAATCACAGTATATTGCTCAGTCTCAGACACTTTATAATTTCTATATTATTTTATTTTGTGATTAACTTGAATATGTTTATGATATAAACAATGATTCCTCTTTTGAAAAACTTGAGAAAGTGTCTGTCTTATGCCCTTCCCTTTAAGAGTGCACAGATATCTGTTTTTGTGCGCCTCACTCTGATGATCCTGTCGGAGCGATGGCGTCGGCGGATCCGGTTTAAACCCTCCAGGAAGCGGATGAAGCCGTCCAGCAGTGCCCACTCCCCGCTCCCTGTCCCGGCACCTGCCCCCTCTCCATACACGTCCCAGGGGCCCTCCATGTCCGCCACACGCCGGGCCCCTCCGGCCGGGAGCAAGAGGAATCGCGTTCTCCAGAACTTCAGGGAATCTATCAGACTGTGGAGGACAGACGTCCAGACATGATTTTGGCTTCTCATAAGCTTCATTTTGTGATTTGAAGCCAATTTGTCTTGCTAGTATTAAAACTATATACACTCTCTGGCCACTTTATTAGGTACGCCTCTTCACTTGCATTTAGGCACCTAGATGTGGTGTAGTCGACTAGCTGAAGTTCAAAACGAGCATCAGAATGGAGAAGAAAGGGGACTTTGAACGTGGAATGGTTGTTGGTGCCAGACGGGCTGGTCTGAGTATTTCAAAAACTGCAGATCTACTGGGATTTTCACGTACAATCATCTCTAGGGTTTACAGAGAATGGTCTGAAACAGAGAAAATATCCAGTGAGCGGCAGTTGTCTGGACCTTGATGCTTTGATGATGTCAGAGGTCAGAGGGGAATGGGCAGACTGGTTATTCAGAATACCATCTCTGAACTCTGAACATGTCAAACCCTGAAGCAGAGGGCTACAGCAGCAGAAGAACACACTGGGTGCCGCTCCTGTCAGCTAAGAACAGCAAATGGAGGCTACGATTCACACGAGCTCACCAAAACTGGACACTAGAGGTTAAAAACACATTGGACCAAAATCTTTGAGGAATGTTTCCAACACCTTGTTGAATCTATGCCACGAAGAATTAAAGGCAGTTCTGAAGCAAAGGTGTGCCTAATAAAGTGGCCAGTGAGTGTATACCACTACCAGAAAACTTTAAATATATATATACATAAATTTATGTTAAAATAATGATTTATATAGTGGATAAAAATATTGTCAAAAATGAGAATGGGGCTTTTCATGACACAGCTTGGTCTCTTTGGTCTAAAAGACATTAATGTGGAGCTAGCAGGACGCTGCAGACCTGACTATTATATTGACTCTTGAAGGCTCTCATATGGGCTTCTTACCTTTCTTTGTGACGTCTTTCTACTGCTTGACTTGAGATACAAATTCAGTGCAGGCTTATAAAAGATTTTATCTGTTACAATGGTTTTGTAAAAAAAATAAATAAAATCTGATCGAACCTAAAGTCTTCAGATCCTGTAGAGCAGATGTACTGGTCCAGGTAGTTCCACTTGTACTCTTCCAGCCTCTCGTGAGCGAACTCCACCCAACACGACACAAAGTGTGCGTCGGAGTGCGGTGGACACAGGCTGTAGCTGTACGTGATCTGAGCAGTCTCATACGGGTACCTTTTACACAGACACGGTTTTAGAGAAGGCCTTAAAGGAAATGTGGCATCACTGTGAGGACTTACTTGGGCAGGTACCGAGTAACAGTAATAATCTTGTCTTTGAGACAAACTTTATGAAATGTCCGGCCCATACTGAGCCAGTAAACCGCTTCCTCGTCCTCCACACGACGCATTAACACCAAACCTAGAGACAAGATACGTTTTCCCTTTCATTAAAGCACATAAAGAGAATATGGTCCAACAAAATAAACCAGCAGAGACAATAATGCAGGACCATAGCTAGTTCAGAACATAATGTCAATGGTTTCTGTCAGGCAGAACTTTTAGTTGCTCCTCTCTTTTTGAAACAGCTTAAGGCCTTCCTCTTTGCCTTATGGTCCTTATTCACAGGTCATTATAAAAAACAGCTGTAGATAATACCATAAACACTGAGATCAGCTTTTATCATCTGACTCTGTCTGTCCAGTGCAATTAACAAGCTGTCCCTCTGGTTCACTCTCGCTCCACCTTAAAGGCTAGAAAACCCATCTATTATCACTACTTTTTAGATTAATTATTGCATCTTCTTCTGCTATTTTGTTTTTACTATATGCCATTCATTTCTAATATGAGCTTCTTTTTTTTTTTAGTATTTTTCTTTGACTATTGCACCTTGGAGTCGAAAAATGCAGTTTTTGAATAAATACTGAATGCCTATCAGAGTTGTTCCTGTCATCTCATCGTTATCTGCCTCTAAGCCATTTCTGAGTTTATATCTACACCTCCTCAACTCAACCCCTCTTTCCCAGAGCCATGAAAACCTATTGTGGTCAACACAAGAACATCTGTGAACATGTAGAACAGACCAAAATGCTCACCTCTTGAGTACAGCGGGCTGCTGCCGAGAGGCGGGGCCAACACAGGCTGTGATTTCCTGTTATTTGGTTGGACAATTATCTGATACCCCTGCATCAAACGCTGACATATAAACTCCTCAAACACCTGCGCCGCACTCATCAATGGAGCTTCGTCTTCTCGTCTGACAGGGACAAGACACGTCCAGTAAACAGTTCCAAGATTAAAGCTATATCATCAAATTTGACATGCACCTTTGAGAAATATTTCTCAATTTATTTTCAGACATTATTTAAACTCACAGAACAAAAGTGACATATTCAGACTTTTGATGGAATGGGGTGGAGTTTGGATTTGTAAAAATACAATTTAAAAAACGCTGAATAAATGCTTCAAAACATAATTGCTGGGATTTTGTTTGTGTTACATCCACCTTTTTAGTTATGTTCATGATATTCATCTGGCAGCCCAACAAGACATAATTCAAACACCATACGTTCCTCCTGCCTGTAGGAAACAGAAAGGTTTCAGTCCGTACCTCTCAAGGTCACTGTGTGGCAGCAGGTCGTAGCAGCCTTCGGTGTAGTCGTTTTGTAGCGTCTGCCGATCGGGGAAGTAGTCAGTGGTGAGCGGTAAACAGGCTGGCGTGGTCAAAGACTTCCAGTCCACTCCCACCGTGCAGCAAAAACTAGGCACTGTCGGAGGCGCAGACAGCACCAAGACTTCAGGAGCAAAAAAAAAAAACAAAAAAGAGAAACCCCCAGCCGAGACAAACGCATGTACACAGAGCGGTACACGAGTGGGGGGGCAGGGATGGAAGGGAAACATGAAAGAAGAAGGATAATAATAAAGACACAAAGAAGAAGAAGAGGAAAGAAAAAAAACGGATAGTGTTACTTGTGCTGATTTCCGGTGCAGCCTTTAGTGAATTGATGGAAACATGCAGATTGTGGCTCTGTGGCGGTCGGCAAAAGCATGTGATGAGTGTGACCTGAAAGTCATCTGCAGTGATTTCTTTATTTTTTTATAAAGCTGAGAAATATAGACATGCAAATTAAAAACTGATTTATAACATTAGAAAACCATTCATAGACCATTGAGTGTAATGTGCAAACAAAACCACATGCAGATAAGAGACATGCTTGAGAAGGAGAACAGTGGACTGTCAAGTAACCCATTCATGACTCAGTACTACACAGTAGGAGAGGAGTGGTGTGTAGGAACGTGCTTCACTCTGGTGGACTTCAGTTTGAAAAACACTGTGAAACTCTTAAGGCCATTACATACTCCACAAGAACGGCAAATGTGTTCTTGTTCTTGAGATGGTTAGTTCTGACCAAGACTTTCCAAACTTCAGGAGTTTTTCTGCATTAACCACGCCCACTTCAGATTTCTGACCAATCACACAATAGTTCTTGGAAACCCACAAGAAAAAAGTTGTGACGATGTGTCAAGAACAAGCTGCAAGAACTCCCAAACCAAGCCTCAAGAACAACAAGAGTCTGTATTGGCCTTAAGGCTGAAACTATACTGATAATTCTATAAACATGTATTTTCTATGTGCCTCACTTTCACACATAAACTGAGTTTTTTAATGTCGTTGTCAGTGCATACAAATTGCTAACACTTACAGATGAATTTTGTGTCTCTTACAGCCAAAAAGAATGTAAGTACTACACATATTTTTATAATATTTAAAAAGGTTTTAAGTAAAAGCAGATCTAAACCGAAGAGAACTACTTTGCAATTACCAGATTATTAGGGAGGTCTGTTTTTTATTTTTATGTGTGAACATTCCTTGTCAGCAGCCACACCGGGGGGCGCTCAGCATGTTTTGATGTTGGTGGGGGAAACCGGAGTACCTGCTGCCTCTACCCAGAGAGGTTTCTGCCTTTGGTTTGGTGAATATCAGAATGTCCCAGCTGTGTTGTTACAAATGATGAGGAGTGGGAAAATATCTGGACACATGCTGAATCTATTTCAGTGTGAACAGAGCCACAGAACTTAAAACTATACACACTGCACATGACAGAATCTGAACTCTACTTTTGCCTTCATGTGTCTTTGATGCAAAATAGAAATTGGGACTTTGACACATTGTTTTTGCTCATGTGGCAAAAGAATTCAAATACAATTACTATGACAGAATTGGTCTAATGTGACATAAGAAAAAAATTGTAAATGGACTCCCTTCTACCATGGCTCTGGAGCAAATATGTGACGGCAAAGAGTAAACTGTTAAAGGTCGTCAGATGGTCTTGTAGCCAGTATTTAATGTGTATATTACATTCTAAGCCACTGCGCCCTAAAGTACCCGATCAGCTGATCTGAGCATTGATTTTGAATCATGTGAAGAATTTGCCAAAAGTTCTACTTCTTGAATTGCCATAAATCAGAATTAAAACAGAATTAAATATGTTGACATTTTAGTCACCAATTCTAAAAACTACTGTTGACTGAAATGGGTTAATGACAGAATTTTCAAACTAGGTGACACCAATTTTTGGGGATCACATTGTAGCAAAAGAGACAGTAAAGTATAAAGTTTGTAGTTTGAAGATGGGGCAAAGAGGGAGAGAGAAGGGGACATCCCAAACAACATGACCTGCGACCCAGGAAGACACACCGAACACAGAAACCTGCTGCCAAAGGCCGTCAATATCCCTCTCAAGTTAACACACAACTCTTTTTTTGAAGGTTTAAAGATCATCACAAATCATTCCATTTCCACAGCCAACCCAAGTGAGAGCTCCTGTCATTCGTAAAAGAGGGATGGACTCACTTGGGTCACTGCCGCCTAAAGAGAAGCCTTCAAACGAGGAGGTTCCACGATTGGTCAGTGTTCCTGTGCAAAAATAGTAATCACATGTACAGTGGAAAATATAAAGGGAGTTTTATTTACATTTTCAGATCTTCTTTAGCGGCTGTTGGAGTTCTTATGAAATAACTACTGCCTATAGTGTGATATAAGCCTTGTTTACACTGGACCAATACAATAGCCTCTTATTCTTGAGTCTGAATTATCTACTATCCAATCAGCACACAGCAGTATTTAGCTCCATTTTTTCATCATTCCTTTGGTGATACTGTGTTTGTGTTTATGTGTTTGAAGTGGAGTCAAAGTACGACAGCATTTGTTCAGTGGATTATGTAAAGCACTCACCGCTTGTGTTGCTCCCTGGACTTCCTGTAAACTCCTCTACAACTCCTCCAATGTACAGGCCGCTATCTGCTCCAGGACGTGAGGTAGTTCTTCTAAAAGACACAGAAAAAAAAGCAACTGATTATTTTAGGTATTCTGAGAATGTCTGTTCATAAATGCCTCCCTGACCTTCCTGTGGCCTCGTGATAGGCCAGCTCCAGCAGCTCTGCAGAGGTGTGGGCGGGGTCTCGCTCCTCCTGAAGTTCAGCCATGTTCTGCCTCGTCTGGTGATGGATCTGGATGGCTTCACCAGAAGGACCTGAGGATCAACACCAGAACTATTCATTTCTCTATGGGCCTAATTTACCAAAGCGGATAGTGCAAACAAAAAATTGGTGATTTAGGCCGTGTGAGCAGCATGTCTCTCAGAGAAGCAAAATAAGCTCAAAGTTGACTGACTTTCCATTCACACTCAGATAAAAACATGCCCTAGTTTAGACAGTGTGGTGCTGACCGACAGGGAAGGTGTGCATCCATCGGCGGCGGTTTGAGGTGAGCTTCATGGGCATCCGGGACGGGGTGAAGGGGTTGATGAGCGCCCTCTGAGGGGTGTAGCCTCCTGGACGGATGTGCAGCGTGGACTCAGCGCTGCCCACAGTGAACCGGCCCGGGGCACTGTTGTCCCGCTGAGAGTCCAGCACCTTCTCCAACAAATCTGAACAACAAACAACACTGCAATAAGAAAACTTTATTGTTGATTTAGGTGTACATGTGATATACCATAAAACAAACTAATTTATTTTATGTAAAAGATATTCAAAATTTGGACAGTAAACTAAATCTATAAAAATTTGGGATAAAATCATAGTTTTAAAAAGCAAGTGTAACACAAATTCATTTTTAAATTTTTCACTTCCTGTCATTAGGGCAGACAAAACATGCAATATTTATGGCAATATATATTACAGTAAAAATGAAACGAGACTTGCCAGAAACAAAAGAAACAACGAGTTGAATGGAGTCGATCAGTTAAGATACTATTCTTTATGTAGCTTGTAGTAATTGAGAGAGAGACAGAGGCAGGGCAGAGTTAAGTCTGTGTGGGAGATGCCGCTGCAATGTCTATATTCCTCCTTCTTTCAGATGAAAATATAACGATACATGTGGAAAACTCAAGTTAGAAAAAAGGAAACAGGTAGAAATAATAAGAGAACATGGTACAAAACAGAGCAAAGCTATCAACAACATGGTTCAGTCTGATGATTACTGTTCTGTATTACCTCTGGTGCTGGTGTAGCCCAAAGAGCTGCTGACTTCGTACTGCGCGCCCGGGACACGGGGGATGAGCAGCATGTTGGACACAGGACCCAAGCTGTCGTCTGAGGCCAGGCTGCGCTGCTCATCGTGGGTTCCAGATCGAACTGGCGGAGAAGCCCGATCCCGCGTTGACATCCACCGAGCCCCAACTCTTCCTCACAGTTGTCTCTTTGTCCCGACCCATTCTGAAACAGCAACATTTCCCCATGAATGCAAGAAACATTACACTTTGGAACAAGCTGTAGAAAGAAGAAAAAACCGCTCGATTAAATACTGTACACATGCTGGATGCTGTTTATTATGGGGCTCTGAGATTAATTACAGACTCATTTACAAATCCATTCTGTGTCTGGTACTATCCTCTTTCATGACCACACAGCTTTTATCACATACAATGTTCCATCAGTGCGTACTGAGCTGGGAAAAGCAGGATCTGAAGCTGTCCAGTTTGGTCACACTTGGAGAGTTTAAACTTTTACTAAAAGAATTATAATACACCCATAAGCACTTGCTCCTGTTTTTAGTTACTCGTTCGCTCATTCTCACTTGTATATGAATTTTTGACCTTGAAGAATTTGAATGTGTTTTTATTTTGTATATTTTTATAGTGACATAATGTTTTGTATTGATTGTGATGTCTTCCTGTTTAAAACAGGTCTAACCTGTATAAATAAAGGAATAATAATAAAAATTAAATAAAAAGTAATGGCATTAAAAATTAAAAATGGTGTGTGGATTTTTAAATGTAAAATAATTTATAGTTTTTATTTTTTATTTTTTTCATTAGTACTGGAAAGCAATACCTAAGCAATTATAATGTGAAGTTTAACAAAGCAGCTGCGATGGGACAGAACAAAGGTCTGAGAACAGGCAGGAGGTGAACTCTCAGTTAAATACTACAACATTGTGGCACATGTTCTGTCTCCAGGTCCTTTTTCCTCTCAGCTAACCTGACTCTCCACAGTACCATCTGGGAGGGCTTCTGTTCAAAGTGTTTACAAAAGAGCAGGTACTTTAAATTAATGCCCAGTTGGTGATTGGATTAATTGACCACAGTTTTATCCAATCAGAACAGCTCTGTGTTTTTTACGTTTGGTAAAACAGTCTCTACATCTTTAAAAACTTACAAACCTAAAACACGTCCAGACCTCACATCACGTGTCACGTTTGGCCAGGAAAACTTTGGAGCAGTTAAAGATGGATTTTTGGGAGTTTGTAAACTCCCATATCTCTCAAGAATGACTTCACATGGATGGCCAACACAACCAGCATTATTTAAAAAAAAATCCCACCAATGCCTGTACTTTCTAAGGAAGTTGAAGCAGGCCGGCCTCAGGTCTCACTTCCTAATAACCTGTAAACTGTCCTCCCTCATCTGCATGTGCTATGGAAACTACTCTGCATAGAGAGGTTAGACCCTCAGCAGCCTCTCTGCCCTGGTGAACATTAACATCAGCCCGGGGCAGGAGCAACGGAGCAACCTCCATCATGAAAGATCCGTCCCACAAGTTGAACTTTACATGTTTAATTCAATTAAACTTGAAAGTGAGCAAAAAGACTATGCTGCTATTAGAGTATTAAGTACGCAAGTATGCACACGATGAATCAATTTGGTCCGACCACTCTGATGTTTGTTTGGTCACTGATTGAGAGAGCTGCTGTGAGCCATCCAGGTGTCCGACATGTGGTTGTTTACCTGAAAATGCTGCTCCTCTGGACTCGCGAGGGACCAGGAAGTCGAAAAACCTGAGCATCATAGGCATCATAGTCCACTTGAATGGGCAGGCTGTTATCAGAGTCTTTTTGTGCACAGAGGGCTGAAAGTAGCCATAAGAAATATTAATATCTCATTTGAGCGTAGAGATGTGAAATTTAGAAGTAAGCTAAATCAACTCACTGTGTTCTTTGCAATTTTTGCTTTTTTCTGCATGAAGCTGAAAAAAGAGGTAAAATTCTTTAAGTTTTAAAAATGGTGTGCATTTATAAAGTGCTTTTTTATACCATTCTTGGGCACTTTAAGTGCTTTACAACATGGTTCCATTCACACACATTCACACCTGGGGCAGACAGGTGTGAATGTGGGCTGCCATACATATAGTGCTCACGGCCTTCTCCAACCTCCACTAAACACGCCTATGAATGTGTGTGTCTTGCCCAAGGACACAAAGACAGTATGAACTGTGGAGAGCGGGAATCACAATAAAATGATCTCCACATTAGAAGCAATGAGCTAATGACAAGAATAATATTCTCCAAACAGGACCCTCTCACTTTCCACAGGAACGCAGCATTCTGATTATTTTATACTCTTAAATGAAATAATTACCTCGCGTCCAGCCAGTTTGATTCGAGGTGTGAAGGAACTGCAAGAGGTTTGGCTTTTTGATGTATAGAAGCTGCAGATACAAAAACAATACAGTGAGTAATGATGTACTTTGTATGTGACAGCTGTTTTTTCTCAGTATTCTGTACATGGTATTAAAAAGTGTATCAGTCATAAAAAATGACATATTGAAACTGTTTTACTTTCATTCCTCCACTAAACATTTCAGGGTTGTTGCCTTTAGATTGTATAATTAGATGGGGTTCCCTTATTCATGTTGAAGAGCTGGGGGTGTCATGTAGGGCTAGACTGATACCGTAGATGCCACACGCATCGTTATTGGAGTGTTTATATCCATAAAATTGACCAACTTTCATTCAAATAGTAATGGTAAATGGCTTGCATAGTGGTCGGGTGAAGCCATTTATTGTCAAACAATTGTGTTTACTCTTTTTAAATCATAATGAAAACAGAAACTACCCAAATGACTCTGATCAAACGTGACCTGGTGATTTTGACCTGATAACATTGACACAAACAGGTTTGAATGGTTACTACAGGTAACCATCACCTGTGATCTGTTTGTAATCAGTGTGTGTGAATAAAAGGTCAGTGAGTTTCTGGGCTCCTCACAGACCCTTGTATCTTTCATCCAGAGCTGCACTGATGTTTCTGTCTGAGTCATGGGGAAAGTGAAAGAATTGTCAAAGGATCTCGAAGGCTGTATAAAACAGGAAAGGGACAAAAAGATATCCATGGAATTGAGAATGTCCATCAGCAGTGTTCAAACTCTAATAAAGAAATGAAAAAATAAAAGGTCATGCAGACAAACAAAAATTTCAGCCAGGTAAATTGTTCGGCTCCAGGACTCTCTGAAATACAGGACTCTCTAAAAAAAAGGTGGTCTGGCACTTGAAAAAAAATTGGCTGCATGATCAAAAAAAGCCATTACTACTTAAATGCCACAAAGCATCCTGCTTACAATACGCCAAACAGCACAAGCCTCAAAACCTCTGGAACAAAGTCATTTGGAGTGATTAGACCAAAATGGAACTTTTTGAACTTTTTGGCCACAACCATAAAAGTTACATTTGGAGAGGAGTCAACAAGGCACTATTCCTTCTGTGAAACATGGAGGTGGATCTGATGTTTTGGGGATGTGTGAGCTACAAAGGCACAAGAAAAGATGAATGCAGCATGTTATCAGAAAATTTTCACTCATCAGCCCGGAAGCTGTGCATGGGACGTACTTGGAAGTTCCAACATGACAACGATCCAAAGCACAAGTCGACCTGTTGTTGGCTTCAGCAGCATAAAGAGAAGGTTCTGGACTGACCACAGTCTCCTGACCTCAGTATCATTGAGCCACTCTGAGGAGATCTCAAACGTGCAGTTCATACAAGACAGCCCAACAATTTACAGGAACTAGAGGCTTTTTGCCAAAAAGAATGGGCAGCTTTACATCTGAGAAAATAAAGAGCCTCATCCATAAACTACCACAAAAGACTTCAAGCTGTCATTGATGTTAAAGGTGCAATACACAGTATTAAGAACTGGGGTATGTAGACTTTTGATCAGGGTCATTTGAGTGGTTTCTGTTGTCATTATGATTTAAAAAGAGTAAACACAATTGTTTGATAATAAACGGTTTCACCAAACCACTGACTATGAGTGAAACTCACCTCTACAATCACACACATTTGAACCGTCAACCTTCCGGTTGCTCTACCACCTGTGCCACTGTGCCCTGAGAAGAAAGGTCTGTACAACCATCAGCACTAGCTCTGTCGTCTGCTCTGTGCGTCTGCTCTGTGCGTCTGCTCTGTGTCTGCTGTGTGTCTGCTGTGTGTCTGCTGTGTGTCTGCTGTGCGTCTGCTCTGTGTGTCTGCTGTGCGTCTGCTCTGTGCGTCTGCTGTGTGCGTCTGCTGTGTGCGTCTGCTCTGTGCGTCTGCTCTGTGCGTCTGCTCTGTGCGTCGCGTCTGCTCTGTGCGTCTGCTCTGCGCGTCTGCTCTGCGCGTCTGCTCTGCGCGTCTGCTCTGCTCTGGATTATGGTAACACTTTATAAGTAGTTTCTATTTTTAACATTAACTAACAATGAAAAACCTTATTAAAAGCATTTATTAATCTTAATGTTAACATTTACTAATACAGTATTAAAATTAAGTATCACATTTGTAATTTTTTAATTAAAAAGTATCAAAAGTGGTAGGCCTATTTGTTAAAATTGTTAATGCACTCATACTAACATGAACTAAATATTTTTTATTATCTTACATTAACGAAGATTAATAAATACCATAACAAATGTATTGCTCATTGTTAGTTAATGCAATAATGTTAACAAACATTGTAAAGTGTTACTACCTATATTTTATATTATGTATTTTGTGAAAATTTAACTATTTTCAGTGTAGTAAAATAGTAGGCCTACACTGGGTTTAACCATTTCATTATCTTGAAGACATTGTTTGTTACTTGTCTGCTCCAACACAAGCACCGACAGTGAGAGACTGTTTAGTGCTGCTCATGTCATCGACGAGAAGAGGAACAGACTTTCATGTGAGAAAGCAGAGAAGCTACTTTTCAGAAAGAAGAACCTGCCACTTTCCTGAAGAAGTAGGCTAAGTAGGCTTATGTCTAGGACAGTTATTCATTTGTTGAATAATTTTATTTATTTATTTATTTTTTTACTAATTTATTTATTTTAAGTTATATTGTGCTTTGTTTGTATAATATTTGCTGGAATGTTCAAAAATGTTCAGTGTTAAATAAATATTTTGAAATTGTATTTTTGTTATTTGATTTATTTATCTGAAAAGCAACACAAAATAGTAAAAAGCAAATTTTTACAATTTAATTATTGTAATGGTGAAAAAATTGGCAAAATAAATGGAAAAAATGCGAAACACCGCGTTCGGTATTCGACCTTCGGACAAGAATTTAATTTCGGTGCATTCCTAGTAATGAATTAAGAGAATAGAAATGCAATGTTATACTGTGGTCAGGAGATTAACCTTGAGCTGTTTATCAAATAAAAATGTAATTGGTATTGGCTCAGTATCTACCCGAGTAGTGCTGTTCCGAGTGGCAATTTAGTGGCAACATTATATTACTGTGAGTCCAAAGTTACTTTGGATAGAAATCTACTACAATATAATTTACTATATACGAGTACAACTTACAACCAAGCCTCTCCCATGGTACCTCTTAAATGGTCGTCGTGTAAGGGCGCCGCCATACGGTGATTTTACAGCAAAATACAGCGATATACATCCGTCCACCAGAGGGCAGGCTCCAAAAGCGGAAATATAAGGAGAAACCCAATGGCGACTTTACAAGAGTAAAACTCATGTTTACAGCCTGGTACAAAAGATGGCTCCGGTCTCTAGAGCTAAGTTTTTACTACGTGACAACTCTGGGGGGGGGTGAATTTTTAAAATTACGTTGGTTTATGCTATCTAAAAACTATTGTTTTACTATGGAGTAAAACCCGAAAAGCTCGGATGTAACGGCCATTTTATTGCCCATTCGTAAAGACAATATTGGTGAATAGGGGACCAATGGGCGGATATCATCCATAATTATACTATCTATGCTTACAACCCTATCCACAAACAAATATTATGATATGCACAGTGTCTTTCTTGTGAAAAAACTAAATGTTATTGCAGTGCGATATGCATATTGCAATTAATTATATTGTGATAACAAAAGATCTGAAGACCATCTCAAAAGCAAACTACCCCGTACATTCCTTCTTCAAAGAAACACCTCTCATTGTCTTGCCTGTGGTTGATCCAGTGAGGCAGGTTGTAGTCGTCTCCCACTCGTGAATCTCCAGGAGTGCTTTTGTTGTGGAGCTACAGAACATGATAGAGACTTTGAGGAACACTGGACATACACTCCAGTACTGACAGTAACGCCGTATTTAAGATACCTTAAATAACGGCACGGCATGTAACGGCTGCTCTCCCATACAAACCAGGTCCACACCGATACCTGCAGACAAAATACATCAGGTGTCGTGTTTACATATTTTGTGGATCACATTTTTAATGACTGTGTGTTCAAGACATGGAGTTGCAAATTCTACATTTAGTGAATGTATTTATTTAAACATTGCCAATTTGCAAGTGTCATATTGTCTGTGGAAGTTCTCAGTCATCCAGGACATATTGATGAAAAGTGTCTTATTGTTTTTATTTTTTTTCAACAAAGTTTAGTTTGTAGTATTACCTTTAAATAACATAAAAAACATACAGACCAACAGATTGACCATATTTGATCTGATTTAGTGCTGAGTTTAAGCACCTGATTTACTAAAGCTTTGTGTGTACAAAGACAGACACTAAAAGTACGTGTAAAAAGTAACTGAGTGGCTTTTAAACACACACAGCAGTATGTCAGGAGTTAACAGTATGTCGGGGGTTAGCAAGTATGTCGGGGGTTAGCAGTATGTCGGGGGTTAAGAGTATGTCGGGGTTAAGAGTATGTCGGGGTTAGCAGTATGTCGGGGGTTAAGAGTATGTAAGGGGTTAGAGTATGTCGGGGGTTAACAGTATGTCGGGGTTAGCAGTATGTCGGGGTTAGCAGTATGTCGGGGGTTAAGAGTATGTAAGGGGTTAGGAGTATGTCGGGGGTTAACAGTATGTCGGGGTTAAGAGTATGTCGGGGTTAAGAGTATGTCGGGGTTAGCAGTATGTCGGGGTTAACAGTATGTCGGGGTTAGCAGTATGTCGTCGGGGTTAGCAGTATGTCGGGGGTTAAGAGTATGTCGGGGGTTAAGAGTATGTCAGGGTTAAGAGTATGTCAGGGGTTAAGAGTATGTCAGGGTTAACAGTATGTCGGGGGTTAGCAGTATGTCGGGGGTTAAGAGTATGTCGGGGGTTAACAGTATGTCGGGGGTTAAGAGTATGTCGGGGGTTAACAGTATGTCGGGGGTTAAGAGTATGTCGGGGGTTAAGAGTATGTCAGGGTTAACAGTATGTCGGGGGTTAGCAGTATGTCGGGGGTTAGCAGTATGTCGGGGGTTAAGAGTATGTCGGGGGTTAACAGTATGTCGGGGTTAACAGTATGTCGGGGGTTAACAGTATGTCAGGGGTTAACAGTATGTCAGGGTTAACCGCGTCTCGGCATGTCTGAGCGACATCTCACTTTGGATGAAGGACCATCACCTGCAGCTGAACCTTGCAAAAACAGAACTGCTTGTGATTCCGGCCAATCCAAAGACCATCCACAACCTCTCCATTCAACTAGGCCCATCAACCATTACACCCTCCAGCACTGCCAGAAATCTGGGAGTGGTAATTGATGATCAGCTAAACTTCACAAGTCATGTCGCCAGCACCACACGGTCCTGTAGATTCATCCTCTACAACATTAGAAAAATTAGACCTTTCCTATCAGAGCACTCTACGCAAATCCTAGTCCAGGCTCTTGTCTTGTCCAAACTGGACTATTGCAATGCTCTACTGGCTGGACTCCCGCCTGCACAGCAAACCTCTGCAGCTGATCCAGAATGCAGCGGCAAGAGTGGTCTTTAATGAACCGAAGAGAGCACATGTAACTCCTCTATTCATTAGGCTGCACTGGCTCCCGGTTGACGCCCGCATCAAGTTCAAAGCTATGCTCTTGGCCTACAAGACCACCTCTGGTTCTGCACCCCCATATCTCCACTCACTAATACAGACCTACGTTCCTACCAGATCCCTGCGCTCTGCAAATGAACAACGTCTGGTGGTACCGTCCCAAAAAGGTACAAAATCACTCTCACGTACCTTCTCTGGCTCTGTCCCACATTGGTGGAATGATCTACCTGCTGCTACAAGATCAGCAGATTCTGTAGCCATCTTTAAAAAACACCTGAAAACACATCTCTTCCGTCAACACCTGACTGACAAACACTGAGTCCTACTTCCTTTCTATCGATTCCTTTCTATAAAAAAAAAAATCTCTTATCCTTAGCATTGTATACTGCGCTGGGTTTAAACTGACTAGTTTTTTGTGCACTTATGCTTTTTGTACCTTGTGTTGTTAAAATTGCTTCCATTGTTATCCTCACTTGTAAGTCGCTTTGGATAAAAGCGTCTGCTAAATGACTAAATGTAAATGTAAATGTAACAGTATGTCGGGGGTTAGCCGTATGTCGGGGGTTAACAGTATGTCGGGGGTTAGCAGTATGTCGGGGTTAACAGTATGTCGGGAGTTAACAGTATGTCGGGAGTTAACAGTATGTCGGGGGTTAGCAGTATGTCGGGGGTTAAGAGTATGTCGGGGGTTAAGAGTATGTCGGGGTTAGCAGTATGTCGGGGTTAGCAGTATGTCGAGTTAACAGTATGTCGGGGGTTAACAGTATGTTGGGGGTAAACAGTATGTCGGGGGTTAACAGTATGTCGGGGGTTAGCAGTATGTCGGGGGTTAGCAGTATGTCAGGGTTAACAGTATGTCGGGGGTTAACAGTATGTCGGGGGTTAACAGTATGTCGGGAGTTAACAGTATGTCGGGGGTTAACAGTATGTCGGGAGTTAACAGTATGTCGGGAGTTAACAGTATGTCAGGAGTTAACAGTATGTCAGGGGTTAACAGTATGTCAGGGGTTAACAGTATGTCAGGAGTTAACAGTATGTCAGGGTTAACAGTATGTCGGGAGTTAACAGTATGTCGGGAGTTAACAGTATGTCGGGAGTTAACAGTATGTCAGGGGTTAACAGTATGTCAGGAGTTAACAGTATGTCAGGAGTTAACAGTATGTCAGGGGTTAACAGTATGTCAGGGGTTAAGAGTATGTCAGGGGTTAACAGTATGTCAGGGGTTAAGAGTATGTCAGGGGTTAACAGTATGTCGGGGGTTAACAGTATGTCGGGAGTTAACAGTATGTCGGGAGTTAACAGTATGTCAGGAGTTAACAGTATGTCGGGAGTTAACAGTATGTCGGGAGTTAACAGTATGTCGGGGGTTAACAGTATGTCGGGAGTTAACAGTATGTCGGGAGTTAACAGTATGTCGGGAGTTAACAGTATGTCGGGAGTTAACAGTATGTCAGGAGTTAACAGTATGTCAGGGGTTAAGAGTATGTCAGGGGTTAACAGTATGTCGGGGGTTAACAGTATGTCAGGAGTTAACAGTATGTCAGGGGTTAACAGCATGTCAGGGTTAACAGTATGTCGGGAGTTAACAGTATGTCAGGGTTAACAGTATGTCGGGAGTTAACAGTATGTCAGGAGTTAACAGTATGTCGGGAGTTAACTGTATGTCAGGGTTAACAGTATGTCGGGAGTTAACAGTATGTCAGGAGTTAACAGTATGTCGGGGGTTAACAGTATGTCGGGAGTTAACAGTATGTCAGGGTTAACAGTATGTCAGGAGTTAACAGTATGTCAGGAGTTAACAGTATGTCAGGGGTTAACAGCATGTCAGGGTTAACAGTATGTCGGGAGTTAACAGTATGTCGGGAGTTAACAGTATGTCGGGAGTTAACAGTATGTCGGGAGTTAACTGTATGTCAGGGTTAACAGTATGTCGGGAGTTAACAGTATGTCAGGAGTTAACAGTATGTCAGGAGTTAACAGTATGTCAGGAGTTAACAGTATGTCGGGAGTTAACAATATGTCGGGGGTTAACAGTATGTCGGGAGTTAACAGTATGTCAGGGTTAACAGTATGTCAGGAGTTAACAGTATGTCAGGAGTTAACAGTATGTCAGGAGTTAACAGTATGTCAGGGGTTAACAGCATGTCAGGGTTAACAGTATGTCGGGAGTTAACAGTATGTCAGGGTTAACAGTATGTCGGGAGTTAACAGTATGTCGGGAGTTAACAGTATGTCGGGAGTTAACTGTATGTCAGGGTTAACAGTATGTCGGGAGTTAACAGTATGTCGGGAGTTAACAGTATGTCGGGAGTTAACAGTATGTCAGGGTTAACAGTATGTCGGGAGTTAACAGTATGTCAGGAGTTAACAGTATGTCAGGGGTTAACAGTATGTCGGGAGTTAACAGTATGTCAGGAGTTAACAGTATGTCGGGAGTTAACTGTATGTCAGGGTTAACAGTATGTCGGTAGTTAACAGTATGTCGGGAGTTAACAGTATGTCGGGAGTTAACAGTATGTCGGGAGTTAACAGTATGTCAGGGTTAACAGTATGTCGGGAGTTAACAGTATGTCGGGAGTTAACAGTATGTCGGGAGTTAACAGTATGTCGGGGGTTAACAGTATGTCGGGAGTTAACAGTATGTCAGGGTTAACAGTATGTCGGGAGTTAACAGTATGTCAGGGTTAACAGTATGTCAGGAGTTAACAGTATGTCGGGGGTTAACAGTATGTCGGGGGTTAACAGTATGTCAGGGGTTAACAGTATGTCAGGAGTTAACAGTATGTCAGGGTTAACAGTATGTCAGGGGTTAACAGTATGTCAGGGGTTAACAGTATGTCAGGGGTTAACAGTATGTCGGGAGTTAACAGTATGTCAGGGGTTAACAGTATGTCGGGGGTTAACAGTATGTCAGGGGTTAAGAGTATGTCAGGGGTTAACAGTATGTCGGGGGTTAACAGTATGTCGGGAGTTAACAGTATGTCGGGGTTAACAGTATGTCGGAGTTAACAGTATGTCAGGGGTTAACAGTATGTCGGGGTTAACAGTATGTCGGGGGTTAACAGTATGTCGGGGGTTAACAGTATGTCGGGAGTTAACAGTATGTCGGGGGTTAACAGTATGTCAGGAGTTAACAGTATGTCAGGGGTTAAGAGTATGTCAGGAGTTAACAGTATGTCGGGGGTTAACAGTATGTCGGGGGTTAACAGTATGTCGGGAGTTAACAGTATGTCAGGGGTTAACAGTATGTCGGGAGTTAACAGTATGTCGGGGGTTAGCAGTATGTCGGGGGTTAACAGTATGTCAGGAGTTAACAGTATGTCAGGGGTTAAGAGTATGTCAGGGGTTAACAGTATGTCGGGGTTAACAGTATGTCAGGAGTTAACAGTATGTCAGGAGTTAACAGTATGTCAGGAGTTAGAGTTACAATCCTCTTTGTAATTCAGACCCCTGTGCTCTGATACATGTCCCACTCTGCTTTATGCCACTTTCCTGTTGAACTTCTAAAAAGAGCTCTCTATATTTGTCACATTATAAACAGACAACACAGCCTTTTTACAATTGTTTGAACAAAAAAGTGTTTATATTTTGTTTGTACTAAAACACTTTTCTGACACATGCAAAACATTCATTCACATGCGTCAGCCTGCACCACATCTTCTCCACAGTTTCTTAAAGTGAGTCACACACAACTGCACATGCTATGGTATGACTGTTATTGGAGATCCTAATAGATTGGGTCCTATAAATCATATCAAATATGTCAATTCAGCTTTATGTATTTAATGATGAGCTTTATACTGACACTTAAACTAGGATTTGGTTTAGTCCTTAGTTTAGTCTGGCTTTACAGACAAAGATCATTCAATACTTACACTAGAAACTAGGGATGCACCGATACCGATACTGGTATCGGGTATCGGCCTCGATACCACATTTTCGAAAGTACTCGTACTCGTTAAAAGTCCCCCGATACCGGGGTCGATACCACGGTCTGAGAAATGTCTATGTTTGAGCGGCGTGTAAGGGGTTAATCACAGGCGCCGAGTGCCCGCCCCCAGGCCCCGGCTGCAGCTCAGAGCGGGGAGAACGAAGGAAGACGAGACATGTCAGCCGTGTGGAACTATTTCAAAGTGAATGAAAACAAAACAAATCATGTTTTTTTTTATTAAGTACTCGGTATCGGTATCGGCGAGTACTGAAATGCAAGTACTCATACTCGTACTCGTTTTCCAAAAAAGTGGTATCGGTGCATCCCTACTAGAAACCCCAAAACTCAAACACTGATTGCGTCCATTTTTACAGCAGATCTTACCGTTGTCAATCATTCTCTGTTTGGTGAGAATCATTAGCAGACGATCGACTTCGAAGACCCCAACTCCAGGCGTGATCACCACCGACATCTGTCCGGTTCGGTCAAAGTTACGGTTGATGTAGTGCTTGTCAAAAACTGACATAAAAAACATAATATCTTTTTTTTTTTATTATAGTCCACAATTTTGACTTTGTTTAAGCTTATTTATTACTGCTGTCTTACAATGAAAAGGACAGAAAGACACAAAAAATTAACTGAGTACTCACCATTAAATGAAAGGTTAATAGCCTCCAGATAGTCGCCCTGAGCAGCAGTGGAGTTATAACCAGCAGGAAAACCATCTAACAAATAAAGACCAAACATTTGGTTCAAACCAGTGTTTCAACAGTTGTACAGTTTACTGTTTATTGCAATCTTTACCTGCTTCCTTTAGCCGCACTAAAACTGGGTACTGGATGAAAAGCTTCTTGATGGTGACCAACAAAGATGTCCACTCATCACGTCTCTCGTTCTGAGCCACAACTCTGAGAAAAGTTCAAAACCATTAAACAACTTTAAGTAAAACAGATATTCAGAACAACATTCATATTCATAACATATTCGAACACTTTAATAATATAACAACAATATAAGCTACTTGTAATTCAAATGTAAAATGTGTGAGAAAGAGCCCTCAAACGCCCAGGAGTTGTTTATTAAATAAAATCAAGACAATAAAAGCAATATTTTATTTCACAAAGCAAGATCCATACAACGCCCACTCTAAAACTACAAACAGATGTTGCTAATAAATGCTAGCTTTAGTGTTAACTATATTTGGAGTGACTTCAGAACTGTCAAGACAACACATATTGTAAGTGACTATGGGCTTTGCCAACATCAATATTACCAAGTCAATGGAATGAACAGAAGGGAGAATTTCAGGGAGAAAAAAGCTGCACCAGGATCAGCTTTAATTTAACCTTGGAAAAGAAATGCAGAATAATACACAAACACTGTGTAAAATGTGAACCTGTTTTAAAAGCCCTACAGTATTATCACCTGTAAAAGTCTTCACAAAACCGCCCTTCATGATCTTGACGAACGGATCCTCTCAGCGCCTCAGGAAATTCATCTGTAGAAAAAAAAAGACAGATAAGACCCCACTCGGTTTTAACTAATAAACATATTATTGCTACAATGAGTCTTACCTATAGATTTTGCATTGTAGAAAGTCCTTGAGAAAAGCACAACAGTGACTTCATGACTGCAGTTCTTTTCCTAAATAAAATGATCAAACACAGAGTAATCATTTAGATCTTCAGAAGGCTGGCTACTTTTTCAGCTCTGATACAGACAGAAGGAAAGATGACACACCTTCCACTTGACGAAGAGATCAGACAGGAAACCATTTACAGCCTTCTCAAAATAAAGGTCTCCTAAACATCAAAACAAACATCAGAAACGATGCAGTAAACACAGCAAATAGGGAGTTGGGGATTTGAAGTGGGTAGTATAGTCAATAGTCCATAGACCAAAATCACACCATCATAAGGTAAGGTTATCCAATATTAGAAGAGTAGAGAATAAACCAATATCAGAAGGAGAGAGCAAAACTGAGACGAACCGTAGATGTCAAAGTCCCACATCTCACTGCTCATCTGGATAAAGATGTAAACCATGGCTGACGTGGATCTAAACACCACCTAAAGCACAGAGTCAGAGAAACATGAGGAACAACTGTTGCAAAGCACTGTTTATTGTGCGATGCATTGTATGTATGTTATTGTAACCTTTCCTCTTCATGGATATGTCAAATGATTTACTTATTTTTTTGATCAGATAAACAAACTATGACGTGAAAACATAGGTACACACTGCATTCCTACATACATTTTCATCTTAAAATGATCTGTGTTCTCAGAAATGGTACACACGTGGACAAAATTGTTGGTACCCTTCGGTCAATGAAAGAAAAACTCACAATGGTCACAGAAAAAACTTTATTCTAAAAAAAGTAATATTAAATAAAAATTCTATGAATGTTAACCAATGAAAGTCAGACATTGCTTTTCAACCATGCTTCAACGAAATTATTTTAAAAAATAAACTCATGGAACAGGCCTGGACAAAATTGTTGGTACCCCTAACTTAATATTTTGTTGCACAACCTTTTGAGGCTATCACTGCAATCAGACGATTCCTGTAACTGTCAATGAGACTTCTGCACCTCTCAGCAGGTATTTTGGCCCACTCCTCATGAGCAAACTGCTCCAGTTGTTTCCGGTTTGAAGGGTGTCTTTTCCAGACGGCATGTTTCAGCTCCTTCCAAAGATGCTCAATAGGATTGAGGTCAGGGCTCGCCTTATATTTATATTTTCCGCAATAAGAAAAGGGTGGCATGTTCTCTGACTATACAGAATTACATAATTTTACTGGACAGTTTCTGTAAAATATACGCACGACAGACTTCAGTGTCAGGTTACCTACCTACCCACAGTAAACTGATGACGTGATGTAGAGGCAGGGACCCACCAATCAGTGGTTTTGTGTTCTTTCAATTTGCATTATGTAATCTAATCAAAATAAACTTTATAGTTTACTTCAATTATATCCACATCTATGGCGTCAATCAAGGGTCAGCTAGAAGGTTCATCAAAAAGAAAATCATCAAGTAAAATGGAACGAAAAAAATTGCAGTGCAAAGGGAAATTTGTATCGCAAAACCAGAGCAGAGCATGGAAGTATTATTAGAACTAGATATGGGACGGCCCCCTTTCCTTGTCTTTTTATGTCATAGTCTTTTTTCCTATTTAAAAAAATTGTACTTGCTAAAAACTATATTTTATTGTTTGTGACGTCACTGCTCTATCTTGCCTTGGTCAGAGCGGATCACATGGAACCCGGTAAAACACACCAACACATGAGCGAGTGCCGTAGTGAAAGGAAAAAAACAGTTTTGAGCAACTTTCACTGAAAATAATGGGCCGCCATGTTTTATTTTTATTCTCTTAATATCCAGTTCTAATAATACATCCATGGGACAGAGACGCAGGATTAACAAAGCGGTATTGCAAAGGAAAAGTTGCATTCCAACATTGATTATTGTAGGCAAAACTATTGTTTTTTTAAAATTATTTTTACTATTATTTTGGTTTGCAATCTTTTTTACTTGCATTTTTTTTTTTAAATTGAACTGACTCCATAAGACAGTGGAACTACAAGAACTGTTGCTATTTGAGGCAGTCAAACCAAATCGGGATTTAGAATAGTTTTGTGTTCTTTCGATTTGCATTTTGTAAACTAATCAAAATAAAAATACTTTATAGTTAGTTATAGTTGTTTTTAGTTGTCTCAAGTTATTATTATTATTTTTTTTTAGGCCCGAGCCAGTAATGACCAGGAGGGCCATTGTTTTTGCTTGAGTAAATTTTTATTATTTTTACCCGAAATTATCCTAAATTTGACCCAGTGAACATGCACGAAAAGTCATTTTTATTGGTCCCAGACTTCAAGCCCAGCGAAAAATTTATGTATTTGAAGTCCCCGAAAAAAAATAATATGAAAAATGACTCGAAGAAGAAGAAGTTTTATTTATATAGCGCCTTTCCGTAGCTCAAGGTCGCTTTACATTTCACAAATACATACTGTAGTGACCAAGGACACCAGATGGAGGTCAACCAGAGTTTGCAGCACTAAAATTGTCAAACCCCGGCAATTTAAGCTGTAATCCACCTTCTCCAAACACAGGAAATGTTTTCTTTTGCCAGCCAAAAGGACTTTTAAACAGACACAGATGGCAGCTGTCATTCCAGTTGTAAATCCTTGAGATAAAATTGTTTATCTAGCTCTACAGAGAAGCTTTAGGACTGGTTCAGTTTGAACATCGGAATGCTTTGATCCAACCAGGATTTGAGACAGTATGAACGTTACAACACTGCCCCCTAGCGACAGTATGGAGGAACTCTGCTAAATACTTTCTCAATAAAACTGACTTTTAACTTCCGTAAACTAAAAGTTTACCAAGGGACTCGGACATTTCAGAAATGAACATCTTTGTTTAATAAAAAGAAAATGTTTAAATGATGAATTAATGTTTTTCCCCCACAGGATTTAGAGTCACGACGAAGAATCCTTTCTTACATCAGTTTTACAAGCTTACAGTTAATAAAACGATCGAATGACTTTATACTTGTTACAACATGTTCAAAATGCATTCTATCGATATCAATCTGCAGTATCAAATTTAAATGTATGCTTATGATTGTGTAAAGGCTAACTATTCATTTAATCTTGTGGAGGAATAGTGTTGAATTACGAACCAGGCGTTTCCCCAAACCAACAGAAACGCCCAGAGACACACCCCCTCTCTAGCAGAACAAAACTTCCGAGCACGCGGGAAGTTTGCTCTCTTGTTCTCTTGCTTCATTTTCCCTTCAACGCGCTCTGCGCGCGTGTTTTCACTCTCAGCCTGGTCCGCCTCGGACCCTCCCTTTGTAACCGAGCTTACTTTCAAAGTTAAGACCGCTATAAACCACGCAACGTGATTTTTATTTTTCTTTAACAGCCACGCATTAATGATTTTTGTTAAACTCTCGTGACGTAACCTGCACGAGGAAGAAGACATTTTTGTAGTTCTCTAGACAAACTGAGAACTCCACGTGGGCCACAGACGCCTAAGCCAGAGGAAAACGATTCCTGAGACGCTTTTCAAGTGATCAATTTTTGTGTTAAAAGACTCTTGTCCCAACAACGGGTAGGAGCCTGCCTTACACTCCCAGACCGTGACAGAACGCCTTATAGACCTTACTTCGGAGCTTCCAGGCTCCTTTGGGGATCCGTGTACATGTGCCGCCATCTTGTCGTCACCAACAACCCGCTGAGCAGCGCTAAAACTCTGGAGCACCACTTTGGATCTTTGGCCTGAATGCTGAGGTTCGCAAGACGACTAGAGTGAGTTAAGCACATGACACTGAAGTTTGGCGTTATAAAACTGTACACTGTCTTGAGTAAAGGTCCATGCAGAACTTAATTTATACCCAAGTCCATTCATCTATCTCCTACAAACCCGTCGTAATAATCCGTAATTAAACTCAGTTCTAATTAGTCAAAACATTCTCCTCCACAAAGTTAGATTCAGTAATTTTGTTTTTTTTCATTTTGTTTTAATCACTATTTCATATTGTATGTCAATCATTCTCCTTTGTGTCCTCTCCCATTAATTACTTTAATTATGTACAATCTTTAATAAAACCCCTTAAAATGTTAAAGATTTGATTTGGTTTTCTTTGATTATTTCAGGATTATATTCGAAAACAGGTTTAGAATTCTCTTCCTTCAGATTAATTGAGACTTAATCAATATAATCAGTTTTCCAGAATCATCTGGTGGTGCCCCTTTTAACGAGACAAATTTGATAATAAAATATTAATTAATAATTTACCCAAATTAATAAATTAATATTTCTTATTAAATTATATTATAGCTATTACGCTACAATACAGACAAACACTTACATATACATCTATATATACACATCACATGAAACATATAGTTGTTATTACCCAAAATGCTTGTTAAATAGATATGTTTTTAACTGAGACTTAAATGCATCCACAGATGAGATGTTTCGTAGAGTAAGAGGCAACGCGTTCCATAGTTTAGGAGCATTTAAACTAAAGGACCTTCCACCAACAGTAGACAGACGGAAACGTGGGATGGATAACAGACTGAGTTCGGCTGATCTAAGGGACCGGACAGGGCGGTAGGGGGAGAGTAGGTCAGACAGATATTGGGGAGCAAGACCATTTAATGCTTTGAATTAGGGTTGGGCGATGTCATCTAAATTGGCAGCTGACGATGTGTACAGTAAAACATCGCGATGGACGATGACATCGTCGGGGAGTCGGAGTGTTGTGGTTTTCACTCGCTCTGAGAGCGCTCCACTGCCGCTCGATCACGAGTACAATTAGTGCCAACGAGCTTAGGTCGGCTCAAAAAAAATCAAGCCGAACCCTACCCGAGCACAGCATAGCAAATGTCTATGTTTGAGCGCCGTGTAAGGGGTTAATCACAGGCGCCGAGTGCCTGCCCCCAGGCCCCGGCTGCAGCTCAGAGCGGGGAGAACGAAGGAAAGATGAGACATGTCAGCCGTGTGGAACTATTTCAAAGTGAATGAAGACAAAACAAAACAAAGGCGGACTGCAAATTGTGCTAAGCTAAATTGTCCAGAGGAGGCTCAAAAGGTAGCGCATTTAACACAAGTAATTTAATCAAGCACCTAAAATCCCAACACGACGAGTATAAAGAGTTTACCCACGCTTCTAAACCAACACAACCACACTGCAGCAAACTCTTGCAAGACGAGAGAAAATGTCCAGAGACAATCCACGTGCTGTGAAAATAACACAGGCAATCATCGAGTACATTGCATTGAGTGACCAGCCACTTTCGGAGGTAGAAAATGTGGGATTCATGCGTCTCCTCCATGTTCTGGAGCCCAGATATGATCTCCCAAGCTGCCGCTACATGACTGACACGGAGCTGCCTAAACTACACGACTCCGTGAAAAAACACATCCACAGCCTACTGCAAGCCTCCTCTTCGTTTAGTTTCACCACGGATATTTGGACAAGCAGTGTTTGCACCGTGCCTTGTTTTTTTGTTAAATTATATGACGAAAGCTGTTACCTGTAAATTTAAATCATGTTTTTTTATTAAGTACTGCATCGTGAGTACTGAAATGCAAGTACTCGTACTCGTTTTCCAAAAAAGTGGTATCGGTGCATCCCTACTAATGAGCGAAGCGAAGCCGGTGTGACTCAGCTCAATGATCCACAGGCGCGCGCTCATGAACCCACCTGTAAAATTATGTTGTTCAAATCCAGCTCAGACATGACATAAATCTCTAGCTTACTATACTTGTTGTAGCCATTAAACAATGTTTTTTTCTTTCATATTTATGTTTAAATATTTTCATTTAAAATAAATTTCATCTGATTATGATAGACTATAAGTGCAAAGATGTGAGTGGGTCAGAAATGATTTTGGTGGTTATATTTAGTTTAATATTAAGTTTTGTTTTGTAAGCCTTTCTTTCGTTTTGTACAAATTGTCTCTTAATTTTAATAAAGGGTTCTTCGGCCAATTGCATGTATTTAATAAATAAGAAGCAAATAAGTAGACTATGAGGTCGTGGACGCGATCGCTTTAATTGCTCATGAACTGGAGCGCGTCTCAAATAAACTGAAACTCAGCAGGTTTGCCTTACAGACATGAGAAATATGTAGCCATGATGGTGTTTCTCCATCGTGATGTTGGTCAGCCATCGCCGATGGACGATGATATCGGCCATCGGCACAACCCTACTTTGAATGTTAGAAGCAATACTTTAAAGTGTATACGTGATGCTACAGGTAGCCAGTGCAGGTCATGAAGCAGAGGAGTAATGTGAGCAGAGCGCCCAGTGGAGGTGAGAACTCTTGCTGCTGAGTTTTGAACATACTGTAATCTAGCGATGAGTTTTTTTGTAAGACCAAGAAATAAGGCATTGCAATAGTCCAGACGTGAAATGATTAATGCGTGAATTAAGGTTTCAGTATCAGTAATGGTGAGAGAAGATCGGAGGAGGAGGCAATATTACAAAGATGGAAAAAGGAGTTTTTAACAATAGAAGAAATGTGAGGGCCAAAAGATAGATTTGAATCGAATAAAACACCAAGGTTACGGATCAATGACGAAGGCTTAATGTGAGTTCCATGAACATCAAAAGCCTCGTTCATTGTTTTGACTGTGGCAGTAGAACCAATCAGGATTATCTCAGTTTTTTTATCATTCAATTTAAGGAAATTTCGGGACATCCAATACTTAATGTCCCTAATACATGCTGTGAGTGAGTCAGGCAGAGATGGAGCATTGGAGCTGGTGGTGAGATCGATTTGAATATCATCTGCATAGCAGTGGAACTGAAGTCCATGCTTGCGTATGATGTCACCGAGTGGATATATGTAGATGATAAATAGTAGTGGGCCAAGAACCAAACCTTGAGGGACACCCTGTGTGAGTGGAGCAGTAGCAGATCTAATGATATAATATTTTCTGTCACTAATGTAGGAAATGAGCCAAGAAAGCGCAGAGCCGGTGATGCCAATGTCAGAGAGCCTAGAGATCATTAATTCATGGCAGACTGTGTCAAAAGCAGCGCTTAAATCAAGAAGCAGCAAGATGTTTGTCAGCCCTGCATCCATGGATAAAAGAATGTCATTAACCACCCGGAGAAGAGCCGAAAAGTCAATGACAGCCACACCCTAAACTCAACAGGAAGTCCGCCATGTGGGGTGTTTACGGTTATAGTGTTACAGTTACAATTCTATTTTTTATTTTTGTTATTATATTTTCTTTGGTTACAGTTCTAAGTTTATGTTTACATTTTTTTTTTGGTTTACGTTCAAGCTGACCCTTGATTGACGCCATACACACCTGCCTAAAACAGTACTGTATATGTAGCCTGGCAAGCCCAACTCCTCGCCGTATCAGCAAGGAGTCTGCAAAAGCTCAATGCCAGCTCATTTTTCCTCAGGGCGGGGCAAAACTACTCAGGGTCAACAAATCAGAACTGAAATGGACATGGCATTAGCTAGGCGGCAGTCTAATAGGGCTGTTTCGAATGCCATTTTTTGAGCTTCGAAGCTTAGGTGGCAATCAATATCGAATATTCGAAGCTTCGGTGGGTGGGGCTAAATATATAATAATAGTGTCGGTTTGCATTTGTATCATCTTTCACGACTTCACGTTTCACTCTTCGGCATCGTAAATGTGTTTTTTTGCCGCGTGCTACTTACTTACAGAACTCAGGTGATTTTTCAAACTTGTGGTGCTGTTGTGGTAGGCCAGTTTCAAATCGCATATTTGACACACTGCCTTTGTCTTGTCATCCTCACTTAATTTAAAGTGCTCCCAAACAGCTGAGGTCTTGGGCATTTTGTACCTATTCAGTTTGAGATGAAATAAACCACTACGTTCGCCAACGGGCGGTTCAAGCATGAGTGAGAATGAGTCTGCGACAGAAGTCACGTGTTGGAAAAAAAAAAAGAATATTCGAATCTCAAAACTGAAAATCGAATGCCACCCCACCGAACGAATATTCGAATATTCGATTATTCTAGTACAGCCCTACAGTCTACAAAGAAGTAAACAAACAAACATGGCGTGCAAAAACATCTTTAAAAAGGAACATATTACTGCTGTCTGCTGTTGAGGTTTTAAGCATGTAATATTGTCTGATTAAAGATCAGAGGCAAACTCTTGGGAGTCCTGCGTGCCATCTTGACTGTTTTGAAAACGGGACTTGGGTTGCCTAAGTGTGGCGCAAGGCAACAATCCATCTGCATTGGTCATTGTGATTGGTCGGTAGGGAACATATCTGAAGTATTGACTGGCTTAAGGAGCTTTGCCAGACTGAGTTTCTGTTTATAGAATATACAGAGAGCTCACGTCAGGCTGTGCCAGGCTACTGTATATGTATGTTTTTGGTCTGAGATAACCCATAGTAACATGGGAACTTAATTGACCTTTTTGTTGCGAGGCTTTGCCACTATGCTATTCAAAATAATTTTAATAATTAAAAATTTTAAATAAAAATCATTGCAAAAAATTTCCTTACCCTGGTGTCTTCACTAATGTACCCACAGGTCACTTTTTCGCCTTTTACCCACAGCTCACTGGCTTGAGCTCTGAGAAAACACAGTGAGAAAGGTCAAGTAGAGACCCTCAAACACTAAAACACTTTGCACGCATCATTTTCAAACTTTACTTTGTACCTGATTCCTGCAAACTCCACTTTCTGAGTCACATAGGCACAAGTGGTCACCTGAAATAAAGACAATTTAATATCATGACGGAAAACAATTTTGACGTTTGATGTGTTTCCTCCTAAATAGACAAAATATATAAAGAATTAATAGATATAATCAAAAGGACGACACTAAAAAAGTTATAAAATTACACTAAAACGTAACACTAAAGGTTCAAGCAACACCAAATTATTATCATCCAAACAATGCAATGGACATTTTAAAATAATTTGGTAAAAATATATACCAGGTAAAAAAAAATAAACATTTTTACAGGACATTGTACTTATAACTGCATTTTGTAAAACTTTGCCATGACTGGAAAATTTGTCAACTAAAGGTTATATTTAAAGGTTTTCCATCAGCACTCACCAGACTCTTCTTCAATCTCCACATGTCCCCTCGACCGATGTACTGGTCTTTAAACGTTAGCTCGACCAGGTCCAAAGTGACATCCTGCAGTAAATGGTAAAAGATTCACAGATCCTACTGTGTTTTAGAAGAGCAGTATTTATTTAGAGCCAAATGAAACGGTACCTTTGGGTCGACGATGTTGACTATGACATCCTGATAGGCTCGCAGTTTGAAGGCTTGAGCTACAGTCTGGTCCACACTGATCGTCTCTGAATGAAGCACATATTAATGTATATTGTTAGAGCAGTCGTCTTTCAACCGGAAGGTAGTGGATTCGATTTCCGCTCTCCCCACAATTCATACTGTCGTTGTGTCCTTGGGCAAGACACTTAACCCACCTTGCCTCGTATGAATGTGTAAGGATGTTGAGTGAATGTATGTGGTGATGGTCGGAGAGGCCGTAGGCGCAAAATGGCTGCCACGTCTCTGTCAGTCTGCCCCAGGGCATCTGTGGCTACCACCACCAGTGTGTGACTGTGGAGTGAATGAATAATGGACGGCCTGTAAAGTTTGAGTCCCTTGGTCCCTCGGGAGAAAAGCGCAATATAAATCCAATCCATTATTATTATTTTAGAGAGTGGCCTCTGAAGATGGGATAAAATGTAAAGTGACTATAGTAAATTCAGTTAAAGTCTGATTTGAAAAAGTATGTGATGGTACTAATGTTTCTACACATTTTGACAAAAAGAAATCCTTGAAGCATAGATGAAAAGTGATTAAAAGTTTATTCTGCCTATGTTTGCTGTCAAGCCTGCTCACTGCCACGGCCTCCGACTTTCCTCTGCAATCTTGGCGAGGCACACTTCTTCTCCAGCACACCTTATTCCTTCAAAATCAAATCACTTGTTTATGCGGCCAAATAAAAACTCAAGAAACACCAATGAAACTAGTGATATTCGCTTTATATAGTACAGACTTTAGATTATAAGTCTGTCACATTTAGAAACTAAAGTTTTTTAATGTAACCTATAAAGTGCGGCAGATGTTTTATCAGCAGTAATATACTGAATGCAGCAGTCTGTTGAGGGCAGTCTCAGAAAAAGAGATTGTAGGCGACTTGAAAAACTAATAGCGAGAGCTGATTTAACTATAGATGTTAGTTTAGAGACTCAGTGAAGCAACAGACACACAACAAGACAGATGCAATACTGAACAATATGCAACATCCCCTGCACTGGGCTTTTGAACAACAGAGAGCAGCCAGTGGACGTCTGAGATCAGGGAGCTGCAGGACAGTTTTGAAGATGCACTGACCCTGTCATAATCAACAACATCAACTAAAAACTTCCATTGGAACGAGGAACCAGGTTAACATAATTTGCAAATATTTGATAGTTGTAAATAGTGATGCTCCGATTGATCGGCCACCGATCATGATCGGCCGATATTGACTAAAAATAGCTTGATCGGCGAACCCCAAAAGCGCTGATCAAAAAGCCGATCGCGACTTTTTCACACGTGCATGCACGGCGCGCTGCACAGGTACACAACAGCAGAGCGGAGCTCGTCAGTGGCAACATGAGCTCTCCCGTCTGGAGGTTTATCAAAGTGTCCGATAAAGCCGTTTGCAATGTATGTCGGGATGAAATCCCTCGAGGTGGAAGCAAGCAACGTCATTTTAACACCACTAACATGATTAGGCATCATAGAACACGCCATACAACTGAATATGCAGAGTATGAGAAACTAAACCAACCGTCTACAGTTTTTTTTTCTCAATACAGTTGAATTTAGAGTTAGTTTCATTTCTACAAATGGTGCGAACTCTGCATGATTATAGATAAAAGATTCCCATTCCCCTGCCATTCTGTGATCGGCAGTGATCGGCAATCGGCCCCAAAAAATGCTGATCGGAGCATCTCTAGTTGTAAACTGTATTGGGGTTAGCCATGTAAATGTAATGAGTAGTAGGGATGCACCGAAATGAAATTCTTGGCCGAAGCCGAATACCGAACGCGGTGTTTCACATTTTTTCCATTTATTTTGCCAATTTTTCCAACATTACAATAATTAAATAGTAAAAATTTGCTTTTTACTATTTTGTGTTGCTTTTCAGATAAAAAAAATAAAATAACAAAAATAAAATTTCAAAATATTTATTTAACTAACAATGAGCAATACATTTGTTATGGTATTTATTAATCTTCCTTAATGTAAGATAATAAAAAAATATTTAGTTCATGTTAGTATCAAACAGATCAAACTCTGGACCCCGGAGAGCGAGATCACCCTGCAGGATTGTTTTGCACTGACAGACTGGGATGTGTTTAAAGCTGCAGCCACTGTGGAGGACTCTTCCATCAGTGTACAGGATTATGCTGAGTATGTGTCTGGGTACATCAGCACTTGTGTTGATAACATCGTGCCCACCATACAAATCAGGAAGTTTCCCAACCAGAAGCCCTGGATAAACAGTCAGGTACGTCACATGCTGCGTGCTCGCTCTCTTGCATTTAGATCAGGCAATGAGAACGAGTACAAAGCTGCGAAGTATGGACTGAGAAAAGCCATCACAGCGGCCAAGAGGCAGTACAGAGAGAAGCTGGACAGCTTCTACTCTACTGCGGATTCAGGGCGGATGTGGCAAGGCCTGCAGCACATCACAGACTACAGGACCACCACCAACAACATCGCATCAACAGACAGCCTGCCGGATGACCTCAACAATTTCTACGCCCGCTTTGAGGCTCCCAGCAACACTGCAGAGAGGAGCTCACACACACCTGGATCACCCAACCCCTCCCCTCCACCAACCATCTCAACAACACAGGTACACAGAGCTCTGAGGAAGATCAACCCCGCAAAGCAGCAGGACCAGACAACATTCCTGGGCGGGCCCTCAGAGCATGTGCCAACGAGCTGGTTGATGTTTTCACCTCCATCTTCAACCTCTCCCTCAGCCAGCGCATTGTACCACCATGCTTCAAGACCACGACCATCGCCCCCTGCCCAAGAAGAACCCACCCACCTGCCTGAATGACTACAGGCCAGTGGCACTCACTCCAATCATTATGAAGTGTTTCGAGAGAGTGGTGCTGGCCCACATTCAGAGCAGCATACCGACACCATTGACCCCTGCAGTATGCCTACCGCCCAACAGGTCCACCTCAGATGCTATCGCTACTGCCGCCCACTACTCCCTCTCACACCTGGAGAACAAGGACTCATACATACGGATACTTTTTATAGATTACAGCTCCGCCTTCAACACGGTCATCCCACACAAACTCACCCACAAACTGTCCACACTTGGTTTGCACCCCACCCTCTGTGACTGGCTCCTAGATTTCCTGACTGGCAGGCCTCAGTCTGTCAGGATTGGTAATAGGACTTCAGCCAGCACCATCACAAACATTGGTACTCCACAGGGCTGTGTACTCAGCCCCATCCTCTACACCCTGTACACCTACGACTGTGTCGCTCTCACAAGGACAACATCATCCTGAAGTTTGCTGACGACACCGCAGTGATAGGACGACGCTGCTGGCGGTGACGAGGCAGCTTACAGGAGGGAGGTGGCCAGTCTGGTGTCATGGTGTGAAGACAACAACCTCACCCTCAACACGGACAAGACAAAGGAGATGATAGTGGACATGAGGAGAGAGAGGAGAACGCCTCAGCCACTGTTCATCCGGGAGCTTGAAGTGGAGAGGGTGAGCAGCTTCAAATACTTGGGTGTCCACATCAATGAGGACCTCACTTGGACACCTCACATCACGCAGCTGGTCAAGAAGGCTCAACAGCGGCTGTATTTTCTGAGGAGGCTGAGGAAGTTTGGCATGTCGCCCAAGATCCTCAGCAACTTCTACAGCTGCACCATTGAGAGTGTCCTGACCAGCTGCATCACTGTGTGGTACGGCAGCACTTCTGTCATGGACCGCAAACGCCTGCAGAGAGTGGTGAAGACTGCGCAGAAGATCACCAGGACTCCACTGCCCTCTCTGCAGAGCATCTACCACCGCAGAGTCCACAGAAGAGCTGCTTCCATCCTCAAAGACCCTCCCACCCCCAACATGGTCTGTTCACACTTCTACCCTCAGGACGGAGGTACAGAAGTGTGAAATGCAGGACTTCCAGAATGAAGAACTCATTCTTTCCCTCTGCCATAAGACTCCTAAACAGCAGATAGGAGTCTACATTCACAATCACAACATTACATGAACAATTGTTTACCTACTGCACTACCTCACTTTACACCGTCACTTTACTTTACACATCACTTTACACCATCACAACTGCACTACCTCACTTTACTACTTTACTCCTTTTGCCCTCTTGTATTTTTTTTTGTATATTTGTATTTTTTTGTACTGCATTATTATCACTTGTATATTTGTCTTATTTTTTATTTTTACTTGTGTGACATTTTACTGTGGACGGCAAAGTAAGAATTTCATTGTACAGGGAAACATGCTTTCTGTCTGTACACATGACAATAAACACTTTGAATCTTTGAATCTTGAATGAGTGCATTCACAATTTTAACAAATAGGCCTACCACTTTTGATACTTTTTTAATTCAAAAATTACTAATGTGATACTTAATTTTAATACTGTATTAGTAAATGTTAACATTAAGATTAATAAATGCTTTTAATAAGGGTTTTTCATTGTTAGTTAATGTCCTCTGTCTTGCAAATGGGTTATTCTTATTATTATTATTCATCGAACATGTCAGACAGCGAGACTGTGCGCGGCTCATCTGTAGTACGAGCCCGTTTACTCTCTGCGCTGTTTTCATCTCCTGCGCTGTGCATCACCTGACCGTCTCCATTACCTAGCGGCTTTCCCAAATCCAACTCAGCCTGGATTATTTCTCGTGTGCACATCTTTTTCCCCACATCCAAGTAATGATCTTTATATCGTGGATCAAGCACAGTCGCGATGCTGTAGAGGGGTTCTGAGTCCGCCTGACTAAATCGTGTGCCGACAGCTTCTAAGAGCGCACTTTTAGTTGTTTTCACTCCGTGGTCTGTTTCACTTGAAGTACGTTTTTGCAGATGCACCCCGTCTGGACAATTCAGCAGAACAATGTCTGCAAACGGCCGTTTTTGCCTCTTTCTCTGACACTTTAAAGTGCTCCCACACTGCTGACATGTTTGCTGCATAAAGCCCGCGCCTCTCACTCCGCGCGGGTTAATTGATTGCGTCATTAAAAACGCCATTGTTCGGCAAAATTTATTCGGCCTTTTTACTTATTCGGCCGAACACCGAAAGTGCTTTTTTTTGGCTATTTTCGGCCGAATAATTTCGGTGGCCGAACATTCGGTGCATCCCTAATGAGTAGATTTACCTTTCTGAAGGTCTTCTTTCAGGCTTTTGACTTGCAGCAGGAGAGGACTGGACATTATGGGAGAAATAAAGAACAATAAATGAAATTTAGTTGTAATAACTAACTAATATAACACAGTGCAGAGTAGCCATCGCACCTGTACTCATCTGTGGGGTGTGCAATCTCTATTATATCCCCCAGACTCACTTGAGGGAAGACCTTTGCATTGACAACCAGTTCATCATCTGTGCAGAGGGGAAATACAAATGTAATTTAATACTTTATTATTAAAGAGCATTGTATTGTCTGAAAGGTGTTTTTGCTTACCACTCCCACCAAAGCCCTTCTTGTGCAGCACAAGCTTGTATGACTTATTAGTTCTCATTGTAGAGCAGCTGAAAAAGAGACATTCTTGATCATAAAGCCCAAACCCTTGCATCATGCATTAGCTCAGTATCATACTGGTTCTATTTAATACTATTATTACTAAATATAGGCTATAGAATTTAACTGTTCAGTGA
Source organism: Perccottus glenii (assembly GCA_024416835.2). Classification (NCBI taxonomy): domain Eukaryota; kingdom Metazoa; phylum Chordata; class Actinopteri; order Gobiiformes; family Odontobutidae; genus Perccottus; species Perccottus glenii. The sequence continues at coordinate 4,622,719 of CM044557.2, forward strand.
GGCACTATTCTAATACATATATTTGTACATGTATTTTTGTCTCTTGTTGGAAGATTGAGAGGAATCAAAATCAAAATCTAAAATGGCGCTATGTCTTCGTGTGAATGCAATTTCATACAAGAAATGACAACAGAGCTGCGTAACTTTATTACAATGCTGTAATTTCAGGTACAGGCACATTTTATGTTCCTCCTAAAGCCTGAAAGCAGTCCAGTGAGATCCTGTGAATTACATTATTCCATCGTCCATATTCGTTATTATAACGGAGCTTTTACGTTGATGGGTTAGAATACAGTATCCTATGGTATTTATTGGTGTAAAGAAAAGTTGTCTTTGAACGTAAGTTATATGTTAATTGCTCAGTGTTAAAAAGATGTGAGTGAATAAAGTAAACCCAAAAAGTACCTGTAAAGTCTCCTTTCAACTTGTGCTTGCAGCGGCCATGGGCATGTTTTCACAGCAGCTCATACTTCTCTAAGAAAGCTAGGTTCGCTAACTTAGCATATTGTTTATTTAACTTAAGGCGTTCGTAGTTAAAATAAAAAGACTCGACTTAAACGTATTCATACAGCTGGTTTCTGGTGTAGAAATATGTAACTGAAACGCGAAAAGAGAACCTCAGTCAGTTCACAGTTATTGTCCACAGCAGCGTACTAGTCACACTTTACTTCCGGCAAAAACACGGAGGAGTGTTTTGATTGGTTAGAGTGCGTCCAAAGAGGTTTAACTTTGTCAAGAGGAAGGTTGTCGCGCGTTTTGATCTCTGCTGTATTATTTGAGTGTAAAAAATTATCACCAAAGTTACAAATAAATTATATATAACTATTTACATCATTTGAATTGGCAAATTTGACCTTCATACATCAAATTTCTCAAAATCCATTACAAATTTTAACAGTTTTCTAATTGGCCTAAAAAATATAGTCTACGTCGACCAAGCATAACATTATGACCACCTGCCTAAATGTGTTGGTCCCCCTTTTGCTCCAAAACAGCCCTGTCTCAATGAGGCATAAGATAAGATAAAATTAGATAGGACTTTAATGATCCAACAGAGGGAAAAATTGACTTGTACAACAGCTCTTAGACAAGTAAAGTGCAAAAAGTAAAAGAAATGTGCACCCGCAATAGAATAAAAAAAAATACACAATCTCAGCAGCATTTTAAATAGAATAAAATATGAAAGTTAAACAAAAGCTATCTTTATACATATTTACAAGCATGCACTCCACTCGAGCCTGAAGGAGTGCTGTGGTGTGTGGCACTAAGTTACAGGTGGGCCCTCCATGGCTCAGACTTGTCAGACTGTAACACATCCCACAGATGTTGGGGTCAGGGGTCTATGCAGCCGTAATCTCCACAAACTGATGCTCTGACACCTTTCTAACAGAACCAGCATTACCTTCTTCAGCAGTTTGAGCAACAGTAGCTCTGTTGGTTTGTTGGTTTGGACCACACGGGCCAGCCTTCACCCAGAATTATTTCTGTAGTTGTTAAGCTGGTGTCTTTTGAATTTAATAAAGTATTATGAAGAAAAAGTAACAACCACACATTTTTTAGTAAAATTGCTTTATGTTGCAATATATATATATAAACAAGTTTAACAAAAGCCACCGATGGAACTCCAGAAAAGTGAAAGATAATTCAATACAATCAACAGCAGTATACAAACGTTTGAATCGAGCTGTAATAATCTTGGTTCCTTGCCTCTACATTTTCAAAACAGCAAACTTCCCAAATGATTATAATGTGTTCGTCCCTAAGGCACATCCAATTCCAGTGGAACGTTATCAGTCACTCAGGACAAGGATCTGTCTGTGTTCTGAGTGAACTTTGTCAGCAGCAGTGTGTCTTAATATCTTTTGCTGTGGCTGCCTCCAGGATGGCCCTGTCTGATCCTGAAAATACAAACATGTTTTAGAAAGTTTAAACCACATGATGTGTCTCATCTTAAACTGTTAGTATTTGAATGAGACAGACAGTGCTCACTAATACTGTCTCCAAGTCCGATGCTGGCTGGAGTCTTGTTTTCCACGTCTTTCAGAATGCACCTCTCAAAAGCCAAAGCTGCTACTCGGAAGAAAAAGCCCTGCACATTTTCTCCTAAACATGAGAATAAAAAAATATTTAACAACAGCATTCAACAAGATGGAAACAATATAGAAACTAGAGTGCTCTCCCTGGCAACCATTGCAACCTATTGAAATATGTAAAACAATGATAAAAAAATGTTTTAAGTATTAAGTAGAATTAAACTATTGTGACTTGTTTAATTAAAGTTTCAAAGGGTTGAAAAAAGGAGGATTTTTTTTTCACTGTGATATAATTAGAAGCCAAAATCAGCCATTTGATTGGTTCTACTGTAGTTCTGTATCCAATAGAGTAGCATTTAATCATGTTTCTAGAAGTTTTAAAAATACATATTTTGTGGAAGAAATGAAGACAGGCATTGCATTTCAGGGCATTTCAGGGCTATTAAGGTTCATTGCATGAGAGTCTGTGTCAGCTCTACATACTGTAGATCCCAGCACCAAAAACAGGAAGAGTGTGACAGTGTGCAATGCTAAATAAGTGACTTGATAGCTTAACTATAACAAAATAAAAAATGAGGATTAACGGTGGTGTTTTGGTTCTGCCACAAAGTAAATGTTACGTCCAATTAGATTAAGGTGTTATCCACCTACAGGGCCATCTAATCTGTAGGGTCATTTAGCTTTGGTGAAAATGCCATTGTGAATGCTAAGCTAAACTCTGCTAAACTCTATCTTAGTTACTGTAAATTTTGCAATCTAATTTCTCTCAAAGGGGACATAACTTTCAATTTGCCTATTGTCATTCCCTTCTCTCTATCTGTCTCTATCAAATAAAGCCTTAAAAAACCCAATAATTATCTTAAAAAAACGTGTTTTTCCTGTTCTGTATTTGACTCTGAAATTGGGAAATAAGTATGTTTTTTAGGACATCCAGAAGTGAATTGTTCTTTTGCATTTTTGGTGGATGAGAGCGCAAATCAGTGATGATTTTGATTCATAGAAAATATTTTTGACTAGGTATTACATTAATACATTTCCACCAATGTAAATGTAACACATTTAGTGTGACAAAATAAAAAAAGATTCTCATTTTACTGTTCTTGCAGATACTGCCCTCAGCCCTTGTGCTACAGTGTAGCCTTTACCTGTTTTAGATGAAACTGCCCAGAACTCGGCTTTCATTTCCAGTGCCGTTTCGATAGCATCTTTTTCTGTTCTTTGCCTTTCTTCTGAGGACTAAAGAAAAAAAAAGGTTACATATTATTGATTGTGCAAATATTTCTGGCAGCTCATAAAACATCTGATATCCACAAGATACATATTGTTGCATAAATGAGACATGCTTCAATGTAGTGCACTTGCTACAACTTTTTTCCCTCTCTGTTAGAAATTTACCAAAAGAGAATATAAAAACAATATGTTTATTACCAGGTAAAAAAAAAGTTTCAAATGCTAACAATGTGTGTTGATGTTTAAACTCTCTGGACAAAATAAAACTACAAAAATATACTGTACAGTAATAACATTATTAACAATAATATTAACAATGACATTAAGCTGACATTTACAGCTTACCAGCAGGTCACTTTTGGTGCCAACTAAGAAGATGAAGCAGGAGTCTGGCTCGTTTTCCCTCAAAGCCTCGTCCAGCCACTGCCTATAAACACAAAAAAAGAAAATGGTGTTATATTCGCAGCCTCAGTCAACTCAAAAATCTGAGTTTCATGACTCACCGCGTGTGATCGAGGGACTTAATATCAGCCATGTTGAACACTGTGATGATGACTAAAAACCACACCACAGACTCATATCATATAATGTGTCTTATTTGAATAAACTAATTAAAACAAAAATGAAATCAGTAAAAACTAAAATGACCATCTCACCTTGGGCTCCTCTGTAATACACAGAAGCAATGCATTTAAACTTCTCCTGGCCCGCTGTGTCCCAGCTGTTTCAAAAGTGTGGATAAGGAAGCAGAAGGAAATCATGTAAATGTGTAAGAAGGGCAGACAACTGCTTTATTAAAGAAAAACTCACATTTGCAGAGAGAAGGGTACACCAGACATTTCAAACCTTTCAATCTCAAAGTCCACGCCAATTGTAGCTTTGTAGTCCCTCTCAAAGACGTCTTTACAGAATCTGAAAAGTTCAGTTAAGTTCTTTAACCAGTTTAATGAAACTTGCATCCAGTTTTTGCCTTTGAACATTTATGACAACATGGTTCTTTTTTCAAATGGTTTAACACATTTCACACAGTTTTTAGACTGACTTTCAGAACATTTCAAACAGGTCTCAGACACAAAAACACACTCTGTTAGTTCTTTCTGTTCACGAGACACTGGTACTGTATGTCACTGCTGCAAACATGGCTCAGACTGATAAAGTAGGTCACAGCTGAGGACTTAATGGGATGGGAGTATGAAAATAGTACTGGATGGAAGGTGATTACTGTAAGAATATTTCAGATGTGTGTATCATCAGGTTTTACATGGCACACGTTTTACTGAGTATAACTCCACTCCCAGTCAACTGTAGTTCTCAATGAGATAGTGCTGTGTGTGCATTATGTTCATAATTCAGACCTGAACTCATTTTCTTTTTGAAATACTGAAAATACAATACATATATTTTCTAAGAATGTGCTTTTTCATTCATTTGATGATCAGAGGCCTCGTTTATAAATAAAATATTTGAATATATAAGCTAAAATTCAAATAGTATTCAAATTTTTTTTTAATTTAAATTAAGTTTAATGAGAGAGGCGTTAATTTATGAAACTTATTTCTGAACATCATTTCCGAAAAAGCATACCCTGGCAAGATTTGTGATTTCTTTGGCCATTTTTCCAAATTCTGCCTGTAACTTATGAGCACAACTGTATATACAGGCTACATACTGTGTTTTGTAGTTGAAAATTAAACAATGTTTTCTATTGTGATAACTTTTTAAATTCTGCACACGACAAGCTGATTATTTTTTTCAAAGTAATTCCAAACTTCGCTGCGTTTAGAGGAGGATGACATGACAAAATAACCAAATCTATTGAATGGCTCTTTAAGAGGAATGGTGAGTCACAGTTATACTACAAGTCAATCTTTTTTTCAAACCGATCCTTTGCGTGCTTAAAATTGAGTGACAGGTCTGAGCAGCTGTCACCTCTGCCTCCTTCTCCTGCTCTATGTGTCACTGTGTCATCATGTGGCAGAGCAGTAACAGGACGAGCGAGCTCTGTGTACTTATTTTACTAACGTTAACAAAAACACTGCTAGTTGTGATCTGTGTAAAAAGCCTGTTATGTATTTATTTCCAGGGACAACCCAACCCAGGGACCTGCCATAACCTCTCCATTCAACTAGGCCCATCAACCATTACACCGTCCAGCACTGCCAGAAATCTGGGAGTGGTAATTGATGATCAGCTAAACTTCACAAGTCATGTCGCCAGCACCACCCGGTCCTGTAGATTCATCCTCTACAACATTAGGAAAATTAGACCTTTCCTATCAGAGCACTCTACACAAATTCTAGTCCAGGCTCTTGTCTTGTCCAAACTGGATTATTGCAATGCCCTACTGGCTGGACTCCCTGCTGCACAACCAAACCTCTGCAGCTGATCCAGAATGCAGCAGCAAGAGTGGTCTTTAATGAACCAAAGAGAGCGCACGTATCTCCTCTATTCATTAGGTTACACTGGCTCCTGCTGACGCCCGCATCAAGTTCAAAGCTATGCTCTTGGCCTACAAGACCACCACTGGTTCTGCACCCTCATATCTTCACTCACTAATACAGACCTACGCTCCTACCAGATCCCTGCGCCTTCAAATGAACAACGCCTGGTGGTACCGTCCCCAAAAAGGTACAAAATCACTCACGCACCTTCTCTGGATCTGTTCCACATTGGTGGAATGATCTACTGCTGCTACAAGATCAGCAGATTCTGTAGCCATCTTTAAAAAACACCTGAAAACACATCTCTTCCGTCAACACCTGACTGACAAACACTGAGTTCTACTTCCTTTCTATCGATTCCTTTCTATAAAAAAAAAAAAAAAAAAATTCTCTTATCCTTAGCATTGTATACTGCGCTGAGTTTAAATTGACTAGTTTTTTGTGCACTTATGCTTTTTGTACCTTGTGTTGTTAAAATTGCTTCCATTGTTATCCTCACTTGTAAGTCGCTTTGGATAAAAGCGTCTGCTAAATGACTAAATGTAAATGTAAATGTAAATGTATTTTATTTATTTGCAGCAAAAAATATATAAAAATTTGAAGTGTATTTTTTAAATTTATATTGCAGATCAAAAATTTGATCGAATAAAATATGCCTCACAATTTAATAAAGCACTGTGAAACATTATTTTTACAGGTAGATCATTGTTCCCAATTTGATTTAGCAGAGGTAATTTCCCTTTTACATACCACCTAAATATTGTTTGGATGCATTCCTCCAAAAAAATGGGCTTTTACAGTTTATTGTGTGTATGATGACGTACCTGTTAATAAGACATGTTTTTCCCACATTTAGGTCTCCGACAACCACTACTTTTGACATTTTTTGCCTGTCCCATCTTAACAAACAAAAAACAACTTTAAATACTGACCAAAAGAATATAAAAAATAAAAAAGAATTTTAAGTGCAACTGACGGCTGATGTCTGGATGCTCTGTCTTTACAGGAGGCTTTGGTCTGAGGGTCCCAGTCCTGCTGCAGCTTCAAGCTGGCCTCAGGCGTGTAGCACTGCGGAACACAGAGAGAGGAACAAAAGGTTTAAATGTCCATAAATTAAAAAAATATATATACAGCTGAGTATTCCCACACTTCTGCCCCAACAATTCATTTAGAATTAGTTTCAAACAGGAAACATAAGGCATTTATGCATAAATTGACTGAGATGATGACTCTTAAGAAAAGAAAAGCAAGTACAGTGGCTGTGGAAACTTGACTGAAATGGCTGGCTCAACAAACTTAAAGCTATAGTGCATGTCTACACGGATGCATAATATATAAAACAAAAAAGAACATTGTTACCTCAAATATCAGCACTGTGCAAGTAAACATCTTTCAGTCTGTCGCTGCAGGTAATGTTATAAACTGTACATAACATATAATGACTTAATCTTCACACAGGAAACACTTTTCAACTTTTCGAAGCCAAAAACCCCACAGCACAGCATCACCTTTGATGCTCCTGTTAAGTAGTCCACTAAAACAGGCTATACTTGGTTTGGCTGTTGTGACTGACACTGATTGACTCATCCTTTAGGTTAAGCCAGGGCCAGATGTCACATATAAGCAGACCACAACCTCCCCAGCTAAAACTAAAACTTGGCTCCAGGGTGAAACAGAGTATGTACTGTAGTTGTAGTAAACAAAAATGGAAGGGGGAAAAAACTTGTTGTGATGGTTGTGATGTGAAGGTTGTGATGAAATGTATAACTTAAATTTGAAAGCCTAAGCATAACCAGCAGTGTGTTTTAAGTAGTACTAGATTGAAGCATTTGCAAATTTGATCAGAATATGAAAGTAAAAAGTCCTTGTTTAGACCTGGTTCAGCCTTAATACTGATTTAGCCTCTGTCTGTATGAGTTGTTCAGAGTAGGCGTTGGACACTATGAGATGCTGAGGGTACATAAACATTGATTAAAAAAATATTGTGGTATGACAGTATTACAGTATTGTGGTGAAAACTTTAAATGCTTTTTCTTTACAAGTAAGTGGCCAAATGTTTGCGTTGATATAATCCTAAATTCAACGGCAAGAATTATTCCAAATCAACGAATGCAGGCTTTTTAAACTCACTTTTCCACTGGCAGCACAGGTGTCACTGGTCTGTTCATTTTGTTTATTAACATACATACAGCAATATACAGCCTCCGTTTGATATCTGTCAGTCTTCCAAACTTCACCCAAAGCCATAATGTGCTGATATAATTCAATAATAACACAAATGGTGCATCAAGGAGCACCACATACCTTTTAGTGCCAGTAGAGGGCGCATATTCCTCTCCGTGCAAATGCAGTGGTGCAATATTTGTTTACAAGTAGAGACTATCCAAGCCGGCGAGAAACATTAGAGTCATTTTGGCATACGAGTACAACGACTCTGCTAGGTTCCAGAGTATTCCCGTCCCAGGACAGGTTACACTGAGAGTTTCTGTCCACTCGAGGTACTGTGTCAGGGAGATAAGAACTGATCTCATGTCTAAGAACCAACAAGATGAGATTGAGAATATATATTTTTGGGTGCTACAGAAACAGAAACCTTTTCTATAATGTGTAATTTCTGCTCTTGCTTTATTTCATATCACAAGAACGGTAACTTAAAGTATTAGTAGTTTTAATATCTCAGTTATCAAATTGATCATTTTACCGTAATTACAATAAACTATCTAATCTAATATGCATATCAGATCAAAATACATTGTATATTATATAGACGCATAGTAGACATCTTAGTGGTGTCCCCAACAAAGGATTTTAATTGTCGAATGAGAATCGTAAAACCTTGCCTTTAGTCGAATTATGCGTGGCACGTTGTCTTACCCCACTCCACAGTGGCCAATGTAACAGAGAAGTGATGTTTATTTAACAACAAAACTAAACACTTGTTTTGGTCCCGCACACGTCTTTATCACGTCTTCTGAGCTGCTCGGGACTCCACACAGCAGTGGATCTGAAACACATCCACTAGACCAGGGGTCTTTAACAAAAATCAGCCATGTTCCGCTTAGTTAACTCTCCTCACCGGAAGGAGTCCGGAAAATTTAAATAAAAGAATGTGTTTAAATGCAATTCTTTAAAGTAAAGTCTCATTTATTCCACACCTACAGCCTCTTAAACAATATGGAGATGAATGTAGGTTCTCCACTGTTTTCTGTATTTTATCCTTTGTTTACATGAGAAGGATGTTTGAGTGTTTAGCTTTAACTAAACACAGCTCAAAGACAAAAGGAAAAAACTACAAAATCAGAAGAGGCCAAAGCTAAGGCTCAAGACCTGGTGGTTTATTGAGAACAGCCTGGAATCCTGCATATTAGGCTTAATACGCCTTCATAAATGTGTGAGAACATTTTAAATACAAAACCATCAATTCAAGCCAAAGCATACAGTATTTGTTAAACAAATATGACAAAGATGCAATCATATTTCATTTCTTTCTATTGTCATTCCTCTGAAAACAACAGGAACAAGGGAAAATGCACTGAGCATTTCTTTAGCAATAGTAGTTGTCAATAACTAAAATGTTACTGTTCAATTTGCAAGTTTATCTTAAAACATGTCCAAAATGCAAAGATTTATTTCCTGTGTGTTTCCCGTGTGGGGTAACATGCTTATGATTAGTTCTGTAACAGCATTTAGGATTCACACAGAAACTGACACAACTTAAGCAGACTTAACCTCATCTCATCATCTCATCTTGGAATTAGAGAGGAAAAGTCTTCACCTTGAAAACTAAGTACAGATGCTTTTTCCTCAACCTTTTTTTCAAGATGACCTGAATGACTGAGAACCTTTCTTTTTATATATATATATATATATATATATATATATACACATCATCTACAGCATTAATGCTGAAATCTCCCGTAGATGCTCTTCACTCCCTAATGTACACCTGGCCCACCACCACAACATCGGCCTCCAACACCTGTATGATGGACTCCACCTGCACAGAGATGCAGTGCGTGTTTTTGCAAAGACCGTAAAGGATGCAGCCCTGGGCCGCAGACCATCATCACCAAGGCCCCTGTTACCGACTCCAGAATACCATCGATCCATTCACCCCTACATCCCCAGACACACCCCTCCGACCCCGTTGAGGAAGGACATTGCCTGGACCAGGATCCCACATCATCCACCTACAGCTCCCCACAGAGCTGTACACCTACAGTCACCAACCTCACATCCACCTGCTGCCCAACAAACCCCAGTCAGAAGGAAGAGACCGAAGGCCCCCCCACAGCAAGAGAAGCCCCCCGAGCTGAGAGCACAGAGCTACGCTGAAGCTGCAGCCCGCCCCCCCGCTGCCCCCAGCAGTGAACTGAGTCAGATCAGAGAGATGCTTCAGAGCCTGTGCAGACAGCTCCTCAGCAGATAAGGACTACACACACAAACATGTACTGTACATTGTGACAGGTTATTTTCTCTCTGTCTTACGAAATAGGTTTATCTTTAATAACACTAATGCGTTCATTTAATATAAGTTGTTGGAATATTCAGGGTCTTTTTTCTTCAACTTTTGGTTCTAAAAGCACAGACCCTGAATTCCTTAAAAATATCAAAGATGCTGATGTTATCATTCTCACTGAGACCTGGTGTAGAAATGATGCGCTCACCTACTGTCCCTCAGGCTACTATGAAGTGATTGTGCCCTCAGTTAAATTAAGTACAGTACATCGTGGACGAGACTGAGGAGGAGTTCTGGTGTGGTACAGGGAAGATCTGGCCAAACACATTTCTGTCATCACACTCGGAAAATTTCACTGCTGGTTAAAACTAAACAAGCAAATTGGCATTTCAACCACTGACACATACCTCTGTGCCATCTATATTCCCCCAGCAGAATCCCCTTACCATGATGAGGAATACCTGAACAACATCCACACAGAGATCAGCCGTTTCCAGGCCCAGGGAAATGTGCTGCTATGTGGAGACTTTAATGCAAGAACTGGATCTGAACCTGATTACATAGATCCAAAGGGGAATCAATATATCTTTGGCCAGAGCTCTCTGGGTCTCACAAGAAATCTTCCACCAAGAAATAATCTTGACCAAACTGTAAATAAAACTGGTTCCGAGTTAGTGCACCTCTGTCGAGCTTGAGGCCTGTACATCCTTAATGGCAGGATCCGAGGGGACTCTTTAGGGAGGTTCACATGTTGTTCAGCTCTTGGAGCTAGTGTAGTTGACTACGCCATCACTGACATGGAGCCCTCCTCCTTCAGTGCATTCACTGTCAAACAGCAAACTCCACTTTCTGACCATAACCAAACTAACATTTATATTAAAACAAATCTTACACCAGAACAAATCAAGCTGGAAACCTGCACAATGTTTCAGGTCCAGCAGAAATACAGATGGACTTCAGACAGCGCAGAAAAATTCATCCATGCCCTGAATTCTGAAGAACTGAAAAATCGAATTACTTTATTTATGAATAAAAAATTTGAAACAACTAAAGATGGTGTTAATTTGGCTACAAATGAAATCAATAACATATTTCAAAAAGCAGCATATATAAGTGAATTGAAAAGAAAGGCAAAAATTCATTAAAAACACCAAAAGATGAAAAATGGTTTGACTCAGACTGTAAAACATTAAGAAAACAACTTAGAAAATTATCAAATTTGAAACATAAAGAACCATACGACACCGACATAAGAACTGAATACTGTTCAACACTAAAACAATACAAAGACACAATTAGAGCAAAAAAGCAACACCATCTGAACAAAAGTTTAGAAGAAATAGTACATTCAATAAATCAAAATCAGTTCTGGGATATGTGGAATAATCTGAGCACAACAAAACCACAAGATCTACCAATACAAGATGGAAACATTTGGACACAACATTTTGAAAATTTATATCAAGAAATCCCACCAAAACAACTCAATGACAATTATGATCTGATCAAACAAAATCTACAAACTTATGAAGACACATTTAAAAATAATCAAAATCCACTTGACTTCCCAATTACACTTAAAGAATTGACAAACTTGGCAGGAGAGGGGAGACGTGGCAGGAGAGGAGACGTGGCAGGTGAGGAGAGGAGACGTGGCAGGTGAGAGAGGAGACGTGGCAGGTGAGAGGAGACGTGGCAGCGCGCTAGAAAGACAACAAACCTGGATAACGACTCGAACCTGGTCCAGCTGGAGGACTACATTGACAAATGTTTCAATAGAATATGTACAATGGGCCGATCACGCAAAGCCAAAAAACCCCGCACTTCGGACTCTCCCATATCAACCGATTCTTCATCATCACCAACATCACCAACATCCACTCCTATCAAAACAAACTGCTGTTCGGACATACTCTTATCAATCAACGAGCGCCTATCTAACTTGGATTCTAGACTTTCACTAATCGAAGTACTTCATAAAGAATTCCAAAATCTTCGTTATAGCCTGGAATACAGTCAACGACAAGTCGATTCGCTCACAGAAGAAAACAAATAATTTAAAAACTCCATAGCCACACTCACCGCTAAACTCTCCACGGTAAACACTCAATTCACCTCCGTCACCGCTGAAAACAAAGTTATGCAAGAAACCATCCTGGATTTACAGTCACGAAGTATGAGAGACAATTTAATTATTTCCGCATGGCGAATCATCCACCGAAGACCCCGAAAAATCTGTTAAGGACTTCATGGTTAACCAGCTCAAACTTACACCAGAGACTGTTGAGCACATCACCTTCCAGCGCTACATCGCTTTAGGACAGAAACTTCTCAATTCCACCCGACCCGCCCATCATCGTCAAATTTGAACATTTCAAACAAAAGTACTGGTTCAACGTCAGGGCCGGCAGTTAAAAGGTACTCATTACGGACTCAACGACCAATTCCCACAAGAGATCATCCGCAGACGTAAAGCTACTCTTCCCTATCCGCAAGACAATGATCAATCAAGGTAAAAAAGCAATCATTACAGTAGACAAACTATATATAGATGGACAATTGTTCAGAGACAAGGACACTACTCCTGGCTTTACTAATTCTAAACTACTAGCACCATGCACACACATTGTATACAAAATGCACCAAATTAGCCTTTTGCTCACTGTTTATATGTTTTGTTGTTAGTTATAAGTATTTATGTTTGTCCCGTTGTTTGCCATATGGTACAGTAGATCTACAAGTACACACACACACACACACACACACACACACACACACACACACACACACACATACACACACACACAACCACATTCACATCCATGCACACAGACTTATGTTCAAACAATATAATTGTGAAATACACACTATCTTCATGCAGCTAAAATTCTTAACCTGGAACATTCGTGAGTTGCTTCACAAATAAAAAAATAAAGTCCTAAATTACCTAAAAATACGCAAGCTGATATATGTCTAATACAGGAAACACACTTCTCCCAATCTACACCAAACAGCTTAAAAACTACACATTTTAACCACTGTTTTTCCTCCTACTATAACTCAAAACAAAGAGGAGTTTGCATATTAATAAACAAAAATACAATTTAACCACCATACAACTATTTCAGATCCTGAAGGTCGTTTTATCATTATTAATATTTCAATTAACAATAAACCAATCACTATTGGCAACATTTATGGACCAAATTCTGACGATCCCTCCTTCTTTTCAAATTTTTTTTACCTCTCTCTCAAATCTTTCCAGCGGCTCAATAATTATAGGGGGAGACTTTAATACGGTAATCAATCCATCATTGGACAGGTCAAAATATAAAGGCAAATCCTGGCAGTCCTCCCAAACAATAAAACAGTTCATGAGTGATTTTGGTCTTGGCGATGGTTGGAGGCTACAACACCCACTTGACAGAGAATATACTTTTTATTCTAATGTCCACCAAACTTACTCCCGCATTGATCTTTTTAACCAGTAACTCAATCATACCAAATATCATAGAAACCAAAATTCATCCCATCAATATTAGTGACCATTCTCCTGTAACTCACATGGATCCCATCTGTAATGCAAAACACCCCACCAGATGGCGTTTTAACATATCTCTCTTGAAAGATTCAGAATTTGACAGTTACTTCAAGAGAGAGTGGGCATCCTTCCTTGAAATAAATGACTCTCCAAAGTCGCCAGCATCACTGCTCTGGGAGACATGGAAAGTAGTATTACGGGAAAAATCATATCATATTCAGTCCATAAAAAAGAAGGAAAAGAAAAGAAGACCAACTGGAAGAAACAATAAAAATTAGAAAATTTACACGCAAATAACCAATCGGAAACCATCTATAAAGAATTAAGAGAAAATAAATTTTTGCTTAATGAAATAATAAACAAAAGAAACCAGTTTTTGATTCACAGACTTCGTCACGAAACTTTTCATCACAGCAATAAATCCGGAAAATATTTAGCCAGTCAAATTAAAAGAAATAAAGAAAAAACAGCTATAACATCCATTAGAAACTCAGCAGGAAGCTAACCAATTCACCTATCGAGATAAACAAAATATTTGAAGAATACTATACAAAATTATACTCATCTGATATGGACCCAAATCAAGAAGACATAAACCAATTCCTTGATAACATCATTTTACCAAAACTCAACCCAGAACAAATGACCTCTCTCGAATTACCAATCACTGAAAAAGAACTTCACTCTGCATTGAAACATATGCATAATAATAAAGCACCAGGACCGGATGGCTTCCCCGCTGAGTTCTACGAACATTTTTGGTCAACTTTATACCCACTATTCAGTAGAACAATAACGGAAATAAACAAAATGCTAAATTCCCATCCCACATGAATACAGCGCTTATATCACTCATTCCTAAACCTAACAAAGACAATACCCTCACATCTAACTACCGTCCTATTTCACTTATAAATGTCATAAAATAATTAGCAAAGCATTATCTCATAGAATTGAGAAAATTATATCATATATCATACATCCTGATCAGACCGGCTTTATAAAAGGTAGACACGCATCTAACAATTGAGATTATATAATTTAATGCATTACTCATCAGTACAACAGAAAGATACTCTTATTGCCACATTAGACGCTGAAAAAGCTTTTGATAGGGTTAACTGGAAATTTTTATTCACCACACTACAAAAATTTGGCTTTGGAAAGTCATTTATTAATTGGATTAAGATTTTATATACATCACCATCTGCCACAGTCACAACCAATGGACTAACATCACAAAGCTTCACACTGCACAGGGGGACAAGGCAGGGATGTCCACTCTCTCCATCTCTGTTTACTATTTTTATTGAACCTCTAGCAGCAGCTATCCTTCAAAATTCAGCAATCAAAGGTATTGAAACACCACAACAAACACATAAAATCTCACTCTATGCAGATGATATTCTACTATTTATACAAGAACCCCTAGCATCTATTCAAGAAATAATTAAAATAATCCAGTCCTTTTCAAAAATTTCAGATTACGCAATAAACTGGAACAAATCTTCCATCCTCCCTTTACATAGAACCAAATGGGATTTGGCACCCCACCAAGCACCTATACCTATATGTCACGATCACATTACTTACTTAGGTATTAAGATTTCCTCCAGACTGTCAGAATTGGTAACACTCAATTTCACACCAATGTTAAAAAAAATAGAAGACGACTTGCTTCGATGGCTCAACCTTCCAATCTCCATAATTGGCAGGATAGCAGTAATTAAGATGACAATTTTACCAAAAATGAATTATCTATTCTCAATGATTCCAACCCACCCCACACTCACCTGGTTTAAATCACTAGACTCTATTATCACTCACTTCTATTGGAAAAACAAAACGCCAAGGATAAAACTCACCACACTACAAAAAAACAAGGATCAAGGAGGATTAGAAGCACCAAATTTTCATTATTACTCAATGGCTAACCAACTGCAATATATATACAAATGGATCCACCCCACCCAATCTGATACTATATGGCTAGATATAGAACAATCACTATGCAAAGAATTAATTATAGCTGACATACCATTCCTTACCAAATCAATCAAACAACACACATGTTTTAATGCTGTAACTATAGCTTCCACTCTGACAGCCTGGTGGAAATTTCACCAAATCACAAACTCTATATTAGCTCCATCTAACCTCACCCCACTGTGGAACAACCGGGACTTTATAAGCAATAAAAATACTGAACTTTCACACATGGGCTGAAAGGGTATCACCCACATTAAACATATTTTCAAATCTAACATGCTAACAACATTTCCGAAATTGGCCCAGGAGTTTGGCATCGGGAGCAATGAATTTTTAAAATACCTACAACTCAAATCCTCTGTTCTGGCCAAAATAAACATCAGATCCATAAATTTAGAACTTCCACAAATAATAGCAGACTTTGTTAACATTTCTTCTCCAAAAAAACTTCTATCTAAAATATACAAAATCATTTCAAATCAATTTCAGATTATATACTTACCAACAATAAAATGGGAAAATGATCTTTCAATAGCTCCTGATGCCAACTTCTGGACCCAAATCTGTAAAAACATTTATCTCATGTCCAAAAATGCCAATCTTCAATTAATACAATACAAAACACTCCATAGAACACATTACACGGCAATAGATTAGCTAAAATGGGTTTCACATCAGAAGTTTGCACTCATTGCAACCACAACTCTATAGATACATACATCCATGCAATCTGGCACTGCACTCCAATCAAACACTTTTGGGAAGAGGTCACACAGTCACTATCCACTATAGCTGGCTGCCACATCCCGCTATCGCCCTCTCTTTGCTTGCTGGGGGACCTCACAATAATTACCAATAAAAATATAAACTCTAAAATGCTCCTCATAGCTCTAACCATCGCCAAGAAAAATATCCTCATGAATTGGAAAACTCGTAACAACATGCACATGAACCACTGGAAAAATCTCATTGCAGACTTCATTTCAATGGAAAATATATCTCCCCCTTATAATTACGGATCGGAAACCGACCTCTACCATCCAACACTTTCTGATCTTTTACAACTATGAATCCCTTCTCTCCTCTCAACTCCGACCCTTCTTTCCTTTTAATCAATTTACCGATATTTCTGAATCTTTGTTATTTTTGCCACCAATGATTGATATTAATTATTATTATTAGTATTGTTGTTGTTGTTGTTGTTGTTGTCATTTGTTGTTGTTAGTATTATTATTATTAGTATTGTTGTTGTTGTTGTTGTTGTCATTTGTTGTTGTTAGTATTATTATTAGTATTGTTGTTGTTGTCATTTGTTGAAAAAAAAAAAAAAAAAAAAAAGAATTGACAAACAAACTCAAAAACCAAAAATGTAAGAAATCTTGTGGTCCTGACAGCATTCTAGGTGAAATGCTGAAACACAGCACACCTGAGCTTCAGACAGCTGTGCTCAAATTATTCAACATTGTCCTTAGTTCAGGCTACTTTCCTGAC
>CM044557.2:4649902-4652485 GCA_024416835.2 Perccottus glenii
AGACAGGGCAAGAAAACCTTATATGTAAGAAATAAAGTGTGTATTAACAAATGACGCTTTTCCAACAGGTCTGCTAAGTAAGCTCTAACTTGTGTCCTCTTCCTCCTGAAGCTCAAGTCAGAGCCCAGGCCTAAACCCAATGGACATTGCCTATGGATACAATAGTCTATGTATCTATTGAATAATCTGATATAGTAATTGTATTCCATATTTACCCACACTATAGATGTGTTACTCATATTTGTTAACCGCAGACATAAAACACGTCATTGTTATGTTGCTAACATACTTTCCTCACTTAGCTAACTGGAATGACCCTGTGATGCTAGCACAGGTCATGCTAGCATCAGGTCAAATGTTATCTAGGAGAGAATATTTGCAACACCAACACCATAAAATTTAATTAGTTTGATCTACCGTCACCGGCATGGGTTGTGCTTGAACTGCGCCTTGAAGGGCTGCCGCACACCTGCAGTTACCGCCATTTCAATGTCTCTTATTAACACAATCCACTGGGCCATTTGCCGTTGCCAACTAACACTCTATAGGTCAAAAAAGAAGTCATATCTAAACATGATCCAGAATACTTTCAAATATGAAGTAAAAGAAGGTTTTAAAAGTGTATTAAAGCGTCCCTGGGTGGGCTCGAACCACCAACCTTTCGGTTAACAGCCGAACGCGCTAACCGATTGCGCCACAGAGACACGTGGGCTGTGACACAGTTGAGTCAAATTCAGAATGATGTCATTCATTCAGGACATTTGGGTCGAGCACCGCGTTTGGCGCTAACTTTTTCGTAGTTCACAGTGTATTGTACATAAAAGAAGAACTTAATAAAACAGGGAACTGTATTTATGTAACCAATATAAATGGCACCATTTTCTATCCGTAATAGGGCGTTCACACGAATTGTGCGAATAAATCGCGGTATTCGCGCATAGTAGGACCAGTAGGACGCTTGAACATTTTGAGTTTACTCGTTTCATTCACGCAAGAAATTCACTTAACAACAGACGCGAATTCGCGTCATGGGAGGGGCTTCTGCCAGGGGGCTGTCTTCCGGTCTTGTTGTAGAATGGTTGAGATGGATTTTAGAGAGAGAGGCCGTACTCTATTAACTTTGTAGGACTGAAAAACGTTGTGAACCCGTTCGGCGCTGTGCGGTGGTCCATTGGAGGCGGACCCAGCTTCATGAGTGTCACCATCTTCTCCAGGAGCTGCGCCTGGATGACTGAGCCGGCCACAGTTCGATGACCTGGTGTCCTGTGCAAGGATTTCCCGCAGGACACCAACTACTGACGTTCTATTCAAGTCTGTCCATCTGTCTCCAGTCAATATTTGGTGTGATTATGAGTAATTAATATGTGGACAACTACAGTCTTCTGAACACAGTTATCAGTACAGTCAATATAGTATTATGCCTATAAAACTGTAAATCATATTTACAATTGTATTTATAACATTGTGTTGTACCTCTCTTTGTGTTTCTTTCTTTAATAAATGGAGCCAGCCTCCAAAAGGAATCTCTGACTCAATGCTTGTTTCTCATTAATACTACAACACTGGTCCAGTCATAAATGACTGTTTTCTTACTGTACTATTGTAGATGTGTTTGCAATAAGATTTAATAAAAATGAACAAATGTTAACCATAAGTATTCTAGTCTTAAATATTGAACATTATAAACCATCCATTATATCCATCCAGAAGATGGATGGATAAACTTTCTTCTATTTCATTATAAATAAATCAGTCTGAAATATACTCAGTCTAACATAAAAAACAAATATTTGAACTGGTCGACTCTCTCGACAGAGGATGAAAATGAAGCAGAACTGTGCTGCTTTCATAAATTAATCTATGTGAAGGTTCTCAGTCATCCAGGACATCTTGAAAAAAAGGTTGAAGTAAAAGCATCTGGCGCGGCGCCATCTTGGATGGGTCCCCAATGCGCCGCCCCCTGCATTTATTAGGGGAAGATGCAGAGAATCCCTCAGGTAACTGTAGGCTTTCGGACCATGGAGGTGCAGTGTGAGGGCAAACTCTCTCTGGTCTTTGGTGTATTCATGGCCCCGCTTTGAAAAGAGGTCTACCTGAAGATCTGAAATTCAGTTAAACTAGTTAGACAGACTAGTTAGAAAGTTCCCTTGAAATAATACCTTTTGTAAAGTCGGACAAAGAGTGTAAACAATATACAATTCAAGGTGGTATTATCAATTTATTTTTACCAGAGTGGAAGCCAAGCCTTTCATTCATCTATAAGGTTCTTTTCCTTCAGATCTTCCAGAAGACTCTTTACAGTTTTCTTTGCTCTCCGTTCTCGGGTCTTTGCATTTTGGTATCAATACTGCGTCGGTTATTGCAACCGTAAGCTGCACAAAATACGTGCTCGCTCTCCGTTGACTCCGATTGACTCTGGTGCTAGCGTTGAGTAGAGAGACCCAACCAATATGGCGGCGACGCTGGATCACGCTCCAGCACGTCATGAGGCATTGTATCATGTCTATGGGTTTAACCGCGTGGACTCACGTGCTTCGAACTTACTCAAGCGTTGGTGGTATAGTGGTTAGCATAGCTGCCTTC
>CM044557.2:4652585-4717585 GCA_024416835.2 Perccottus glenii
TAGGTGGTCATGTATTCCACCCAACATAGATTTTCTGTTGAGTTTACGGTATGGCTGTAATAAACTTTTCTGTTTGCCCTAAGGTGTCCTATGGATGTACCAAGTTTTGTATTTCTACATTGGAAAAATTTACTTTCATTTTCCATAGAACCAATTATTTTGACTTTTCTAGGGTCGCCACTGAGTCATTTTCCTATTTTTTTCAGGGACTTCAAATACATACATTTTTGCCGGGCTTGAAGTCTGGGACCAATAAAAATGACTTTTAGTTGCACGTTTACTGGGTCAAATTGAAAATCATTTTCAGAAAAATTATAATAAAAAATATATACCAAATTATAATAAAATAAAATATACCTCGAGCAAAAACGACAAAGAAAAACGCCTGTCTATTTTACACACATGTGTTTAGCTCATTTTGCCCAAGTTTGGTGTCTGTGGAATGAAGCAGCTATTTTCTGTTGTTTTTTAAAAGAGAGGTTGTATTCTAAGTCGGTTCACATCTTCAATTTAAAATGGCGCCTTCCGTGTGTGATAAGGTGTGGTCCCCTTTGGCTTTTTGTTCATAAGCCCATACTGGATGTGTGTACCAAGTTTCATTTGCCTACGACAAACTAAAATTTTCACTTCCCATTGACTTTTTCCACATATTTGGGGCGTTGCTATGGCAACACATTTATAGATAGGGGGTGGTTGTCATTGGCTTTTATGCTCCTCATGACATAGGAGATGTGTGTACCAAATTCCATGTCTCTATGACAAACTAAATTCTTGGGTCCCATTATAAGTTTGTAGGGGCGCTGGAGAGCCATTTCTAAAGATAACCCTTTTATTTACATATCTTTGTGTTCAGGTCATGAATGTGCACAAACGCCTTTTTGGGTCCGACTTGATCCGAGAAGGCGTTTGAGAGTTAAGACATTTTATTTTCACAAAAATGGCCACCTCGTTACAGGCTTGCCACACCCATACCCGATAAGATATCAACAACAAAGTCACAATTTGGTTGGCACACGTGTCTAGATGATACTCACCAAATTTGGGGCCATTTAAATTAAAACACAATGATTTGCATCTTCTTGCGCAAAGTGCGATTTTAGTGGCCATGCGTTTCACCCACATGGCGGACTTCCTGTTTAGTTTAGGGTGTGGCTGTCATAGACTTTTCTGTTTGCCCTGAGGTGTCCTATTGATGTACTAAGTTTCATTTTTCTACGTTGGAAAAAGTTACTTTCACTTTCCATAGGCCCAATGTATTTTGACTTTTCTAGGGGCCGCCACTGAGTCATTTTCATTTTTTTTTTTTCGGGGACTTCAAATACATAAATTTTTCGCCGGGCTTGAAGTCTGGGACCAATAAAAATGACTTTTAGTTGTTGGTTTACTGGGTCAAATTGAGAATCATTTTGCAGAAAAATTATAATAAAAAATATATACGAATTATAATAAAAAAAATATAACTCGAGCAAAAAGTCTAGAAAAACACTTGTCTCTTTTACATACATGTGTTTAGCTCATTTTGCCCAAGTTTGGTGTCTGTGGAATGAAGCAGCTATTTTTGTTGTTTTTAAAAAAGAGGTGTATTCTAAGTCGGACCAAATTTTCAATTCAAAATGGCCGCCTTCCCGTGTGTGATAGGGTGTGGTCCCCATTGGCTTTTTGTTCATAAGCCCATGGTGGATGTGTGTACCAAGTTTCATTTGCCTACAACAAACTAAAAATTTCACTTCCCATTGACTTTTTCACATATTTGGACGTTGCTATGGCAACACATTTATAGATAGGGGTGGTTGTCATTGGCTTTTATGCTCGTCATGACATAAGAGATGTGTGTACCAAATTTTATGTCTCTATGACAAACTAAATTCTTGGGTCCCATTATAAGTTTGTAGGGGGCGCTGGAGAGCCATTTCTAAAGATAACCCTTTTATTTACATATCTTTGTGTTCAGGTCATGAATGTGCACAAACGCCTTTTTGGTTCCAACTCGATCCGAGAAGGCGTTTGAGAGTTAAGAGGCGTTTTATTTTCACAAAAATGGCCACCTCGTTACAGGCTTGCCACACCCATACCCGATAAGATATCAACAACAAAGTTACAACTTTGGTTGGCACACGTGTCTAGATGATACTCACCAAATTTGGGGCCATTTAGATTAAAACACAATGATTTGCATCTTTCTGCGCAAGTGCGATTTTAGTGGCAGCGTTTCACCCCACATGGCGGACTTCCTGTTGAGTTTAGGGTGTGACTGTCATTGACTTTTCTGTTTGCCCTGAGGTGTCCTATGGATATACCAAGTTTCATTTTTCTGTGTTGAAAAAAACTTACTTTCACTTTCCATAGGCCCAATGTATTTTGATTTTGTAGGGAATTCGCCACTGAGTCATTTTTCGTATTTTTTTTACTTCAAAAACATACCATTTTTGCCGAGCTTGAAGTCTGGGACCAATAAAAATGACTTTTTGTGCATGTTCACTGGGTCAAATTTAGGATCATTTGGTCACAATAAAGATAAAAAAAAATAAAAAAATCCGAGCAAAAACAATAGGCCCTCCCGGCCATCACCGGCTCGGGCCTAAAAATATCACAAAACAAATTCTAGTTGGCCTGTCTTGGTTGAACACTCACCACAACAAGGTGCAGGCCTTGAGTGGGAACATATAAGACGGGACAACAACTGTTAAATAAAATGCACATCCAGAAACAGGACATAAGGATAAAAATAATAGCACAAGACAATACAGGACATGTAAAATACAATGAACTAGTGGCGCTTTTCCACTACACAGTACCAGCTCGACTCGGCTCGCCTTTTTTGGTTTTCCACTGCGTTGTACCTGTACCTGCTTCCAGGTACTTTTTTAGGTTCTAAGCGGGCTGAGGCGATACTAAATTGTGACGTGAACACACGACAGACTGCTGATTGGCCAGAGAGAATCGTCACTGTTCACTGCGTCATCATTGCACGCGCCAGACGGAGTATCCTGAATAACCCCGCCATTTTTAAATAGTTTGGCCAGAGATTGCGTGATAATTTACCCAGTCCCAGACTTATGGCAACTCGGAAAAATGCTCCGTTGTCAAACGAGGAGGTGCAGGCTTTTCTTTGTTTGGTTGCCGAAGAGAAGATCCAGCGAGAGCTTGATGGGGCAACGAGGAACGAAAGAGTATACAAAGAAGTCTCCGAGTCGCTGATGGAGGACGGTAAGTGTTTTAAGTTTACATTACATTAACCCTGTAGGTGCACTCTGCTTGAGAGTTTTGTTTTCTTTAGGCTGGCTTTTGGAAAGCTGAAGCTCACTAACAATGAAGACTGTAAACTTGTGTCGCAGATAGCAATTGCCGCTAACTTTTAGCTCTAACTAGTTGCTAGCTGCCTGCCATTGCTATTTTGTAGTGTGTTGACTTTTGTATGATCTTTCTATTTAAGATTCCTTTTCGACGAGCGAGAATGGTTCTGTGGCTCCCACTGATGCCACGTTGGCATCGGCTGCAGCGTCGGCATCAACAACAGCACCAGAACCATTGGCACCAGCGTCACACCGGCAACCGGTTAGTATAATAGGAGAAAAAGTAAAACCTTCTAGCCTGTTGTCTGTGAATCTATATACACTTATTAATATAATTAAATTAATATTAATCGTGTTTATAACCCATTAGTATATCATATATTATTATTAATATAACGTCAATGTACTTGCATAGCAACAGGAAGCATTCCCAGTTATGGGAATCAAGATTCATTAATAAACCTGTTCAGTATTTTTATAACTTTCGAGACATACACAATGTGTAATACCATGTGTACTGTATATTGTATGTATACTGTACACATGGTAATTTCAAATGCACACAACGCTTGAATTAAACGTGAAATTGTTTCTTTATTGTAATTCATTCATTAGGCCCGAGCCGGTGATGGCCGGGAGGGCCTATTGTTTTTGCTCGGATTTTTAGGATTTGACCCAGTGAACATGCACGAAAAGTCATTTTATTGGTCCCAGACTTCAAGCTCGGCGAAAATTTATGTATTTGAAGTCGCCGAAAAAATTACGAAAAATGACTCAGTGGCGACCCTACAAAATCAAAATACATTGGGCCTATGGAAAGTGAAAGTAACTTTTTCCAACGTAGAAAAATGAAACTTGGTATATCCATAGGACACCTCAGGGCAAACAGAAAAGTCAATGACAGTCACACCCTAAACTTAACAGGAAGTCCGCCATGTGGGGTAAACGCGGCCACTAAAATCGCACTTGCGCAGAAAGATGCAAATCATTGTGTTTTAATCTAAATGGCCCCAAATTTGGTGAGTATCATCTAGACACGTGTGCCAACCAAAGTTGTGACTTTGTTGTTGATATCTTATCGGGTATGGGTGTGGCAAGCCTGTAACGAGGTGGCCATTTTGTGAAAATAAAACGTCTCTTAACTCTCAAACGCCTTCTCGGATCGAGTTGGACCCAAAAAGGCGTTTGTGCACATTCATGACCTGAACACAAAAATATGTAAATAAAAGGGTTATCTTTAGAAATGGCTCTCCAGCGCCCCTACAAACTTATAATGGACCCAAGAATTTAGTTTGTCATAGAGACATAAAATTTGGTACACACATCTCTTATGTCATGACGAGCATAAAAGCCAATGACAACCACCCCTATCTATAAATGTGTTGCCATAGCAACGTCCCAAAAATGTGAAAAAGTCAATGGGAAGTGAAATTTTTAGTTTGTTGTAGGCAAATAAAACTTGGTACACACATCCACCATGGGCTTATGAACAAAAAGCCAATGGGGACCACACCCTATCACACACAGGAAGGCGGCCATTTTGAATTGAAAATGTGAACCGACTTAAAATACACCTCTTTTTTAAAAGTACACAGAAAAAGGCTGCTTCATTCCACAGACACCAAACTTGGGCAAAATCAGCTAAACACATGTATGTAAAAGAGACAAGTGTTTTCTAGACTTTTTGCTCGAGTTATATTTTTTTATTATAATTCGTATATATTTTTATTATAATTTTTCTGCAAAATGATCCTCAATTTAACCCAGTAAACGAACAACTAAAAGTCATTTTTATTGGTCCCAGACTTCAAGCCCGGCAAAAAATTTATGTATTTGAAGTCCCCGAAAAAAAAATACGAAAAATGACTCAGTGGCGGCCCCTAGAAAAGTCAAAATACATTGGGCCTATGGAAAGTGAAAGTAACTTTTTTCCAACGTAGAAAAATGAAACTTTGTATATACATAGGACACCTCAGGGCAAACAGAAAAGTCAATGATAGCCACACCCTAAACTTAACAGGATGTCCGCCATGTGGGGTGAAAGGCGCGCCACTAAAATCGCACTTGCAGAAAGATGCAAATCATTGTGTTTTAATTTAAATGGCCCCAAATTTGGTGAGTATCATCTAGACACATGTGCCAACCAAAGTTGTGACTTTGTTGTTGATATCTTATCGGGTATGGGTGTGGCAAGCCTGTAACGAGGTGGCCATTTTTGTGAAAATAAAACGTCTCTTAACTCTCAAACGCCTTCTCGGATCGAGTTGGACCCAAAAAGGCGTTTGTGCACATTCATGACCTGAACACAAAAATATGTAAATAAAAGGGTTATCTTTAGAAATGGCTCTCCAGCGCCCCCTACAAACTTATAATGGGACCCAAGAATTTAGTTTGTCATAGAGACATGAAATTTGGTACACACATCTCTTATGTCATGACGAGCATAAAAGCCAATGACAACCACCCCCTATCTATAAATGTGTTGCCATAGCAACGTCCCAAATATTTGGAAAAAGTCAATGGGAAGTGAAAATTTTAGTTTTGTCGTAGGCAAATGAAACTTGGTACACACATCCAGCATGGGCTTATGAACAAAAAAGCCAATGGGGACCACACCCTATCACACACGGGAAGGCGGCCATTTTGAATTGAAAATGTGAACCGACTTAAAATACACCTCTTTTAAAAGTACACAGACAATAGCTGCTTCATTCCACAGACACCAAACTTGGGCAAAATGAGCTAAACACATGTATGTAAAATAGACAAGTGTTTTTCTAGACTTTTTTGCTCGAGTTATATTTTTTTTTATTATAATTCGGTATATATTTTTTATTATAATTTTTCTGCAAAATGATCCTCAATTTAACCCAGTAAACGAACAACTAAAAGTCATTTTTATTGGTCCCAGACTTCAAGCCCGGCAAAAATTTATGTATTTGAAGTCCCCGAAAAAAAAAATACGAAAAATGACTCAGTGGCGGCCCCTAGAAAAGTCAAAATACATTGGGCCTATGGAAAGTGAAAGTAACTTTTTCCAACGTAGAAAAATGAAACTTTGTATATACATAGGACACCTCAGGGCAAACAGAAAAGTCAATGACAGCCACACCTAAACTTAACAGGAATGTCCGCCATGTGGGGTGAAAGGCGCCACTAAATTCGCACTTTGCGCAGAAAGATGCAAATCATTGTGTTTTAATTTAAATGGCCCCAAATTTGGTGAGTATCATCTAGACACGTGTGCCAACCAAAGTTGTGACTTTGTTGTTGATATCTTATCGGGTATGGGTGTGGCAAGCCTGTAACGAGGTGGCCATTTTTGTGAAAATAAACGTCTCTTAACTCTCAAACGCCTTCTCGGATCGAGTTGGACCCAAAAAGGCGTTTGTGCACATTCATGACCTGAACACAAAATATGTAAATAAAAGGGTTATCTTTAGAAATGGCTCTCCAGCGCCCCCTACAAACTTATAATGGGACCCAAGAATTTAGTTTGTCATAGAGACATGAAATTTGGTACACACATCTCTTATGTCATGACGAGCATAAAAGCCAATGACAACCACCCCTATCTATAAATGTGTTGCCATAGCAACGCTCCAAATATTTGGAAAAAGTCAATGGGAAGTGAAAATTTTAGTTTTGTCGTAGGCAAATGAAACTTGGTACACACATCCAGCATGGGCTTATGAACAAAAAAGCCAATGGGGACCACACTATCACACACGGGAAGGCGGCCATTTTGAATTGAAAATGTGAACCGACTTAAAATACACCTCTTTTTTAAAAGTACACAGAAAATAGCTGCTTCATTCCACAGACACCAAACTTGGGCAAAATGAGCTAAACACATGTATGTAAAAGAGACAAGTGTTTTTCTAGACTTTTTGCTCGAGTTATATTTTTTTATTATAATTGGTATATATTTTTTATTATAATTTTTCTGCAAAATGATCCTCAATTTAACCCAGTAAACGAACAACTAAAAGTCATTTTTATTGGTCCCAGACTTCAAGCGGCAAAAATTTATGTATTTGAAGTCCCCGAAAAAAATACGAAAAATGACTCAGTGGCGTCAAAGTCAAAATACATTGGGCCTATGGAAAGTGAAAGTAACTTTTTCCAACGTAGAAAAATGAAACTTGGTACATCCATAGAACACCTCATGGCGAACAGAAAATGTATTACAGCCATATCGTAAACTCAACAGGAAATCTACTATGTTGGGTGTATGCGTGACCACCTAAATTGCACCCCTTGTGTCTAAAGGCTTTTCATCTAAACAGCTCCAAATTTGGTGAGTATCATCTAGACACGTGTGCCAAAAAAAATTATCAATTTGTTTTTGATAGATTTGTGGCTGTGGTCGTAATGAGTCTGTGAAGAGGCAGCCATTTCTTTGGGAAATAAATGCCATTTCCCAATTGCCAGGATCCTTCCTTTAGAGGTCCAGAGCCCCTCAGAATCCTTTTACCAATTTGACCCAGTGAACATGCAAAAGTCATTTTATTGGTCCCAGACTTCAAGCTCGGCAAAAATTTATGTATTTGAAGTCGCCTGAAAAAAATACGAAAAATGACTCAGTGGCGACCCCTACAAAATCAAAATACATTGGGCCTATGGAAAGTGAAAGTAACTTTTTCCAACGTAGAAAAATGAAACTTGGTATATCCATAGGACACCTCAGGGCAAACAGAAAAGTCAATGACAGTCACACCCTAAACTTAACAGGAAGTCCGCCATGTGGGGTGAAACGCTGCGCCACTAAAATCGCACTTGCGCAGAAAGATGCAAATCATTGTGTTTTAATCTAAATGGCCCCAAATTTGGTGAGTATCATCTAGACATGTGCCAACCAAAGTTGTAACTTTGTTGTTGATATCTTATCAGGTATGGGTGTGGCAAGCCTGTAACGAGGTGGCCATTTTTGTGAAAATAAACGTCTCTTAACTCTCAAACGCCTTCTCGGATCGAGTTGGACCCAAAAAGGCGTTTGTGCACATTCATGACCTGAACACAAGATATGTAAATAAAAGGGTTATCTTTAGAAATGGCTCTCCAGCGCCCCTACAAACTTATAATGGGACCCAAGAATTTAGTTTGTCATAGAGACATAAAATTTGGTACACACATCTCTTATGTCATGACGAGCATAAAAGCCAATGACAACCACCCCTATCTATAAATGTGTTGCCATAGCAACGTCCCAAATATTTGGAAAAAGTCAATGGGAAGTGAAAATTTTAGTTTGTCGTAGGCAAATGAAACTTGGTACACACATCCAGCATGGGCTTATGAACAAAAAGCCAATGGGGACCACACCTATCACACACGGGAAGGCGGCCATTTTGAATTGAAAATGTGAACCGACTTAAAATACACCTCTTTTTTAAAAGTACACTCAGAAAATAGCTGCTTCATTCCACAGACACCAAACTTGGGCAAAATGAGCTAAACACATGTATGTAAAAGAGACAAGTGTTTTTCTAGACTTTTTGCTCGAGTTATATTTTATTTTATTATAATTTGGTATATTTTTTTATTATAATTTTTCTGCAAAATGATCCTCAATTTGACCCAGTAAACGTGCAACTAAAAAGTCATTTTTATTGGTCCCAGACTTCAAGCTCGTGAAAAATTTATGTATTTGAAGTCGAAAAAAATATGAAAAATGACTCAGTGGCGACCCTACAAAGTCAAAATACATTGGGCCTATGGAAAGTGAAAGTAACTTTTTCCAACGTAGAAAAATGAAACTTGGTACATCCATAGGACACCTCAGGGCGAACAGAAAAATGTATTACAGCCATATCGTAAACTCAACAGGAAATCTACTATGTTGGGTGTATGCGTGACCACCTAAATTGCACCCCTTGTGTCTAAAGGCTTTTCATCTAAACAGCTCCAAATTTGGTGAGTATCATCTAGACACGTGTGCAAAAAAAGTTATCAATTTGTTTTTGATAGATTTGTGGCTGTGGTCGTAATGAGTCTGTGAAGAGGCAACTATTGGGAAATAAATGCCATTTCCCAATTGCCAGGATCCTTCTCAACAGAAAATGTTGGGTGGAATACATGACCACCTAAATCGTACACTTTGTGCTAAAGGGTTTTCATCTAAACAGCTCCAAATTTGCTTTAAAGCACGACATGCAATCCTCCGAATATATGTGTCCCCGCGGTCTCAAGGGAGGCGAGGGCCTTTATCGCCGCTTGCGGCTTTAATTTTTTTTTTTTTTTTTTTTTTTATCTTTATTGTGAATTTGACCCAGTGAACATGCACAAAAAGTCATTTTTATTGGTCCCAGACTTCAAGCTCGGCGAAAATGGTATGTTTTTGAAGTCGCGAAAAAAAAACGAAAAATGACTCAGTGGCGACCCTACAAAATCAAAATACATTGGGCCTATGGAAAGTGAAAGTAAGTTTTTTCCAACGTAGAAAAATGAAACTTGGTACCATCCATGGACACCTCAGAATAACAGAAAAGTCAATGACAGTCACACCCTAAACTTCAACAGGAAGTCCGCCATGTGGGGTGAACGCACACTAAAATCGCACCTTGCGCAGAAAGATGCAAATCATTGTGTTTTAATCTAATATTTAAATTTGTTGAGTATCATCTAGACACGTGTGCCAACCAAAGTTGTAACTTTGTTGTTGATATCTTATCGGGTATGGTGTGGCAAGCCTGTAAGCAGTGGCCATTTTTGTGAAAATAAACGTCTCTTAACTCTCAAAGCGCCTTCTCGGATCGAGTTGGAACCAAAAGGCGTTTGTGCACATTCATGACCTGAACACAAAAATATGTAAATAAAAGGGTTATCTTTAGAAATGGCTCTCCAGCGCCCCCTACAAACTTATAATGGGACCCAAGAATTTAGTTTGTCATAGAGACATAAAATTTGGTACACACATCTCTTATGTCATGGCAGCATAAAAGCCAATGACAACCACCCCTATCTATAAATGTGTTGCCATAGCGTTCCAAATATGTGGAAAAAGTCAACGGGAAGTGAAATTTTTAGTTTGTTGTAGGCAAATGAAACTTGGTACACACATCCACCATGGGCTTATGAACAAAAAAGCCAATTGGGACCACACCCTATCACACACGGGAAGGCGGCCATTTTGAATTGAAAATTTGGTCCAACTTAGAATACACCTCTTTTTTAAAAAACAACAAAAAAAAGCTGCTTCATTCCACAGACACCAAACTTGGGCAAAATGAGCTAAACACATGTATGTAAAAGAGACAAGTGTTTTTCTAGACTTTTTTGCTCGAGTTATATTTTTTTTTATTATAATTCGGTATATATTTTTTTATTATAATTTTTGCAAAATGATTCTCAATTTAACCCAGTAAACCAACAACTAAAAGTCATTTTTATTGGTCCCAGACTTCAAGCCCGAAAAATTTATGTATTTGAAGTCCCGAAAAAAAAAAATGAAATGACTCAGTGGCGACCCCTAGAAAAGTCAAAATACATTGGGCCTATGGAAAGTGAAAGTAACTTTTTCCAACGTAGAAAAATGAAACTTAGTACATCAATAGGACACCTCAGGGCAAACAGAAAAGTCTATGACAGCCACACCTAAACTAAACAGGAAGTCCGCCATGTGGGGTGAAACGCATGGCCACTAAAATCGCACTTGCGCAAGAAGATGCAAATCATTGTGTTTTAATTTAAATGGCCCCAAATTTGGTGAGTATCATCTAGACACGTGTGCCAACCAAATTTGTGACTTTATTGTTGATATCTTATCGGGTATGGGTGTGGCAAGCCTGTAACGAGGTGGCCATTTTTGTGAAAATAAAATGTCTCTTAACTCTCAAACGCCTTCTCGGATCGAGTTGGACCCAAAAAGGCGTTTGTGCACATTCATGACCTGAACACAAAGATA
Source organism: Perccottus glenii (assembly GCA_024416835.2). Classification (NCBI taxonomy): domain Eukaryota; kingdom Metazoa; phylum Chordata; class Actinopteri; order Gobiiformes; family Odontobutidae; genus Perccottus; species Perccottus glenii. Next base: position 4,663,785 of record CM044557.2, read on the forward strand.
TGTAAATAAAAGGGTTATCTTTAGAAATGGCTCTCCAGCGCCCCCTACAAACTTATAATGGGACCCAAGAATTTAGTTTGTCATAGAAACATGAAATTTGGTACACACATCTCTTATGTCATGACGAGCATAAAAGCCAATGACAACCACCCCCTATCTATAAATGTGTTGCCATAGCAACGTTCCAAATATGTGGAAAAAGTCAATGGGAAGTGAAAATGTTAGTTTGTCGTAGGCAAATGAAACTTGGTACACACATTCAGTATGGCCTTATGAACAAAAAAGCCAATGGGGACCACACCCTATCACACACGGGAAGGCAGCCATTATAAATTGAAAATGTGAACCGACTTAGAATACAACCTCTCTTTTAAAAAACAACAGAAAATAGCTGCTTCATTCCACAGACACCAAACTTGGGCAAAATGAGCTAAACACGTGTGTGTAAAATAGACAGGTGTTTTTCTTGTCGTTTTTGCTCGAGTTATTTTTTTTTTTATTATAATTTGGTATATTTTTTTTATTATAATTTTTCTGAAAAATGATTTTCAATTTGACCCAGTAAACGTGCAACTAAAAGTAATTTTTATTGGTCCCAGACTTCAAGCCCATCGAAAAATTTATGTATTTGAAGTCGCTGAAAAAAAAATATGAAAAATGACTCAGTGGCGACCCCTAGAAAAGTCAAAATACATTGGTTCTATGGAAAATGAAAGTAAATTTTTCCAATGTAGAAATACAAAACTTGGTACATCCATAGGACACCTCAGGGCAAATAGGCCTTAGCCCAAGCATAATCTATTATTTTCAAAGGTTCAGACAGCTCCCAGGAAAACCAGGGATTGTGGAGACCTTTAAGTCTAAATTACAAGGTGGTGTAGCAGGCCCCAGCAGTAGCACAGGCCCGGTTATTTGACATTACCGTGAAGTTTACGCTTTAAAGCACGAAATGCAATCCTCCGAGTGCATGTGTCTCCGCGGTCTCAAGGGAGGCGAGGGCCTTTATCGCCGCTTGCGGCTTTAATTGTAATTATTTTTTGTCCAGGACGGAGGAAACGACAGAGGGAGCAGGAGCATCTGACTGTCCTGAGGGAGATGCAGACATCTGATGTGGAGCAGATGGAGTTGAACCGGACACAGCGAGAGCGGCATTTACAGATGGTACTCGACGATGCAGCACATGCAAGAGAACTAGAAGCGGCTTTGAGGAGGGAGGAGATTGCTGCAATGTCGTCCTTCAACCAGGCCTTTCTGGGAACCCTGAGCCAGCTTGTACAGGCACTGAACCGGGACGCTGTTCCACCACCCCTGGACTGAAAATGTATATTATGTAATTAAATACAGCATTTTTTTAAATTGTTTGCACTACATGTAACATGTATATAGTTGTTTGTGAATTTATATTAGAGTTTGTTCTATTTGTATGTGTGTGGTTAAATAAAACTTTTTTGAAACTTATTACAAATAAGTGTCTTTTTTGATGGTTTGCTTTTGTACAAGGGTTTGACCATGTATTTTCAGATTTTATACTGTGATAACCTTAAAACAGCAGAGACAACATTTTTAACGATAATGTATTTATTTTTTTAGCAATTAAAGTAACGCATCAGACCCTCTCGTACATCACTGCCTTCCTCCTCTACACCCTGTGCCACTGCCACCACAGGCTCTGCTGCTGCAGGTGCATCCCAGTCATTGTCATAGTCCTCTCCATGACTCTCACAAAGGTTATGCAAGCACAGCAAGTAAGAATCATAGATTTCACCATTGTAACATCACAGTCATTTCTTTTCATGAGACAACGCCACCTTCCCTTCAGTCTACCAAAAGCGTTTTCAACCACAACCCGTGCTCGACATATTTTCCTGTTGTAGATCTGCTGTTCTACAGATCTGAAACACATAAACCATACACATTTTAGTACGTAATACTGGTAGCTATAAAGTTGTTCAAATACTTTGTAAGTAGTAACTTATAGTATTTACACATATGTAAACGTTAGCATAACTTAGCCTCTTAAGGCTTTGAAAAAACAGATTCGTCTCGTAGTCTGAACTCTGTAGTAATTCCCAAACTCTCCTGTTATCAGCATTGTTTCTTTTTGCTGCCCTCAGCCTCTCCTGAAACAACGTTTGCTGTCTTGCTGTGAGAAACAGCCACATCCCGAGGATAAAAAAAAACATAGACTCGATTTCCTCCATTGTTTATGTGTGTGAGTAGCGGGTGTGTGTCGCGTAGAAGATTACGTCACGACAGGTTCTTGCGGCGTCGCTATGACGACTAGGTACTATTGTGGAGGTACTATCTGCAATGGAAAACGGAGCGAAAAGCGAGCCGAGGCGAGTCGAGGCGATCGAGGCGAGCTGATACTGGTAGTGGAAAAGCGCCATAGGGTGGGCATACTGAACTATGTGTATTTTATGGAGCCAGAAGTCCCAATTTGGGCATATGCTCAAAGTGCTCACACCACAACCAAGAGAGCCTTTCTTCTGATCAGCCTCAGCCTGACAGTGAGTTAGGCCTTTAGCAGCCACCTTCGGGTCAGCTAACAAAAGCTCAATAGTTTAGCCAACTGTATATATTCTGAACAGTATTTTAACACATGCAAAAATGTACTCATCTAGAAACTGGAGTGTGGTTCATTTAGTGCAGTTGGACGATGAAAAAGTGATTTAAATCGGCTGAATTAAACCAAACACAGCTAGCATTAGCTTTTAGCTAACAGCTAGCGATTCCATTCATGAACAGAAGCAACTAACAAACTAATTAACAAAAAACGAAGACATACTGGCTAAAAAGCTTCGGAAAACATAGAATAACCAAAAACAATCTTTTGGTCTATTGCAAAAAGCTTAAATTTCACTGAAAAAAGTTAGCCCTCTGGGAGTCTCTCTTCTGTCTATAAATCATAGATAGTATAATTATGGATGATATCCGCCCATTGGTCCCCTATTCACCAATATTGTCATTACGAATGGGCAATAAAATGGCCGTTACATCCGGGCTTTTCGGGTTTTACTCCATAGTAAAACAATAGTTTTTAGATAGCATAAACCAACGTAATTTTCAAAAATTCACCCCCCCCCCAGAGTTGTCACGTAGTAAAAACTTAGCTCTAGAGACCGGAGCCATCTTTTGTACCAGGCTGTAAACATGATTTTTACACTTGTAAAGTCGCCATTGGGTTTCTCCTTATATTTCCGCTTTTGGAGCCTGCCCTCTGGTGGACGGAGGTATATCGCTGTATTTTGCTGTCACCGTATGGCGGCGCCCTTACACGACGACCATTTAAGAGGTACCATGGGAGAGGCTTGCTATAAATATCCAGCAGCTTCTTCTCCAGAGAGAGCACCATACACAACAAGACCAACCAAACCACGCCCCCGTGACCTCGACAGCAGAATGGAGGCAGCTGATAGGTTAGTTAATAATCTTAATATCTTGAGTTATGTGACAAATATCAATATAACAATTACGGGAATAATAAGAATGTGTTCAAACAAAGACGGTATAGTTAGAATGATGACACTGACAAAAATAGTCACTTCGTAATTGGCGCCGATTTTTCAATGGATGTCAAAGGGGGTCATGCTTGATGGAGCCTACTCCTACTTCCTAATAAGCTTCCAACCCGGAAGCGGGCTTGCTATGTCCAGCCCTTTTTACAGTCATTGATTATATATGTCTGAATACTTGTCACCAATTTTTAAATGGTATAAATATGAATATTGTAATAGCTACAGTGTTCATGTATTGTATATTGTTCAACTGTTCTGTACCTGTGATAAGAAGGGGTCGCTGTGGATTTGGAGAAGGGAGGTGCGTGCGGAAGGAGAAGAGGGAGAGTGAATGAGAGGTGTCGGGTATTGTGAGACTAGGTACGTCAGTCCTCGTTAGTATAGTGGTGAGTATCCCCGCCTGTCACGCGGGAGACCGGGGTTCAATTCCCCGACGGGGAGATTCATTTTGTTTCTGGGACTAAATGTATAATGATTTTTTAAGCTCAAATAACGTTTTTATTTCCCCAAATATGAGCCAGCCATAACATCTGGGCAGGTTTAGAGTTTAATAAATACAACACAGTTGGCAACAATCAAAAAGGTGTCACAAGTAATTCCTAAAGTGATGACATTCATGAATCAGGCCAAGAGACTGTGAGCTTTGTAATAAGCTGCTGTTGTATTACCCCTGTAGAGTTTTTCAGTAAAATAAAACCCATATATAAGCCTGTCCCCAAAATAATGAAGGTAGACCTGTGAAGGCATCATCACCATCTGTATATTTATATTCATTGTACATATTACCTGTAAATCCTGTACATCTCCATATCCTGCACGTACGCAACCATTGTATATATCCTGCACTTTACTGCTATTGCACTTCTGGTTAGACCTAAACTGCATTTCGTTGCCTTGTACCTGTACTTGTGTAATGACAATAAAGTTGAATCTAATCATCTAATCTAATCACAAATAATTCATAATCTAAATAATTATCCCTCCTCTGTGACGACATTTCAAAGTCCACTGCACAGTTAAGCTTAATAAAATCAAACTTCAAATAATTTACATTATATAGCATACCATTATATCGCCTACTTCTTCATTACCCCTTTTGATTCTGTTTCAAGAATCATAGAGAAATCACCAGTATTAACAGTCTGTTTGATTATTCTGTCCCAGCTGGACCTCTGTAACACTCACATTTTCCTTCACTCTCTAAGAGCGTCTCCTTGTCTCTAAAATCCCTGAATTTAACTAATAGTTTATTTTTTATCTGATTTGATGTGTACAGATCAACAGTGTGAATGAAAGATGACACCAGACCTTCTTATATAACTTTCACTTTTCTCCCAGTGAACCTGATGTTTGAACACTTTTGATGAAGACTCCATCACCAGACTTGATCTGCAGCAGGAAAGTGTTGTTTCTGTAGAAATCTCCTCAGCACCTTAAAAAGCCCATGCTTTAGGTTTTTAAATTCCGCATTGACTATTGCAGAGCTTGCAGTGAGGCTGGGGCTTTTGAAGAAGGGGACCATTATTCCACTCCAAAGTGGCAAACTACTTTTTATGTTTGGAATTATCTCTGGCAGTGTAGCTGCCCTTTGGCCTCAATAAACAGGACACAGAGAGTTTCTGACGGGTGCTTCTTTCTTTATTTTGTTCGTATAGAACGCCATTGAACTCTTGTTTACGTTGCACCGTGAAACTACACAAAGGAAAAACAAAACCAATAAATATGACTCATTTACGGAAAAATACGATAAAGTAAACAGTTATATAAAAAGAAAACAGATGAAAAAATAAACAATGAAATGAATAAAGAGTTCGAAATAACTTATTAACAAGCAGAGCTTGCTTATAACATTACATACAAATGGGTGCATATTACCTTGAAGTTAACTACAACGTAACATACATCAACTTTACATACCTCACTCCGCTTTGCCAAAGGGTACTAAATAAAATAAAAGATGAATTGAGGCATCCTTGACTATAAAACTTAATTTTCTCTCCATTTACTATGTAGAAGCATGAATCTTCGCTCTTATCTTTTTTGCTCTATTTTCTCATTACCACCCCCTGCTGGGTAAAACACGTAACATGCTTGGAACAAATTAAAAGTGACATTACCATTTTTGCGGTCATTTACACTCCCACCAATCATGGTATGAAGAATTAACAGAACAAACTGAACATAAATAGGAGCATGATTTTGAACCTTAAACATGACCGCCTTACGGTTTCATAAATATAAGTAATGCTTGGAAAGCATTTCAGCAATAATTACTTGGTCTGGTGTGTGAGTGTCACCCAAGTTATTAATCAGTCACTCTTCTTCGAGAAGCACAACCAATTTCTGTATGGGCCTTTCAATGATTGTCGGTTTGGACGGTTTATCACGTCTGTTAGTAAGTTTTCGTTCTCCTACTTGTACCTTCACTCGTCTTACAAATCCATCACTTCCTTTGATAGTCTCGACCACTCTTCCAAGCTGCCATTGATTTCTTGGGAGCATATCCTCTTTGATGATTACAACATCGTTTACTTTGAGATTTCGACGAGGAGTATGCCACTTTTGGCGAGTTGAAATGTTAAGAAGATACTCCTTTTTCCAACGACTCCAAAACTGCTCGACCAAGTACTGGACTCTGCGCCATAGTTTAGTAGCATACATGTCTTCTTTGACAAATTTTCCAGGAGGTGGAAGTGCGACATCAGATTTCATCATTATTAAATGATTTGGAGTTAGAGGTTCAAGGGAATTTGGACAATTAATGCCATCTACTGTTAACGGACGACTATTAACTATAGCCATTGCTTCATAGAAAAGTGTTCTAAGTGAAGCATCATCAAGCCTGCCTGAGCACTGAAGAAGTGTGGCATTGAGTACATTTCGCACTGTCCGTATTTGACGCTCCCAGACGCCTCCTGCGTGGCTTGCAGAAGGAGCATTAAAGACGAATTCACATTGTTTCTCGGAGAGAAATGACGCCAGAACTTTGGTGTCAACTTGTTTACATGATTCCTTTAATTCATTCCTTGCTCCCACAAAGTTGGTTCCGTGGTCACACTGAAGTCTGCGAACGGCTCCTCTAAGGCTGATGAAGCACCTCAACGCACTGATAAAGGCATCTGTAGTCAAGTCTTCAATCATTTCAATATGAATTGCTCGAGATGATAGACAGGTGAATATTAGGCCATACCTTTTGAACTCTTTGCGGGCCCTCTTTACGATAAATGGCCCAAAACAGTCCATTCCACAGAATGTAAAGGGAGCCGATACTTCGACACGTTCTTCTGGAAGTTCCGCCATTTGTTGTTCTTCTGTCGGTCGTCTAAGTTTTCTGCATTGCAGACACTTGTGTATCAGCTTGGCGACTGACTTGCTGCCTCCAATGATCCAAAATCCGTTCATTCTAAGCTCCATTTGCGTTTGATTTCGACCTTGATGACAGACTTTGGCGTGGTAATGTGACATAATTAGCTTAGTAATGTGACTATCTTTGGGGAGAATCACAGGATGTTTTATTTCTTGACTGAGCGATGACTTTCTCAGTCTTCCACCGACCCGAAGAAGACCCTTGTTCACAATGGGATCTAGGCGGTACAGTGCGCTAGAACTCGGAAGAGTGTTATTCTTCTCGATCATTCTTATTTCTTCGAGAATGCTTCTTGCTGGACAAGTTGGATCAACACTTCAGCGGCCTTCTGGACGCTCCTCAACGGTGACATGATTACTGGGGTCCTTTTGTTTTGAGTTTAGCCTTTTAATCCTTGCAACAACCTTTAAGAGCATTGACCAAGAAGAAAATCGACTGAAACGACTGAGAATGTCTGTACTGATATTAACTGTGGTTGTGAATGTTTGAACTGATTTAACTTCAGGGTCACCAACAAGTAGGTTGACAGAGCTGAGCGGTGTTGGACTTACCCTTTGATCCCACAGAAATTTTGGCCCTGATAACCAGATTGATGAAGCAATGTCAGAGGCATGAAGCCCCCTAGAGGCGTGATCAGCTGGGTTTTCTGTTGTGTTGATATAATACCACTGACTGGGGTCTGTTATGTCTCTTATCAGCTGCACACGGTTAGCAACAAATACATGAAATCTTCGTGCTTCATTGTTAATGTATGCTAAAACAACCTGTGAGTCTGTCCAGAAGAATTCTTGATCGATCTTTATGTCAAGCTCTGTTTTTAGCATGACACTCATTTTGAAGATAAGACGGCTGCAGCAAGTTCCAATCTTGGTATGCTTGTGATTTTCGTGGGTGCAACTCTGGCCTTTGCCATGACCAAACTGCAATGCACTTTATTCATATCATTTTTGAAACGAAGATAAGAGCAAGCTCCATATCCCGTATTGCTCGCATCGGAGAAGTGGTGGAGCTCCGTTCTGATGATGTCTTTGAAGGCATTGGGATGATAACATCTTGGTATAGCGACTTCCTTAAGCATTTGAAGTCCATCTTTCCAATCCTCCCACCGTGAGCGTAAATCATCTGGAAGCTGGTCATCCCATCCTATGCTCCTTCGGCACAATTCTTGCAAGATACACTTTCCTTGTAGAATGAATGGTGCGACAAATCCGAGTGGAGTCGTACAGGAGGCGATGACAGACAAGATACCACGGCGAGTTGATGGGTGATTTTAAAGTTGATGTTGAAGCTGAAAGTGTCATTTTTGTTGACCACTGGATGCCAAGTACACGTCCTGTTGGTGCTGCTTCTAGGTTCAAGTCAAAAGGCTTAGGCGTTATATCCCTTTCGGATGGGTCTATGCAGCCGAGAACATCTTCATTGTTTGAGTTGAATTTATGAAGCCTTAGGCCTCCGTGTTTGCACAGTGCTTGAGCATCAATAATCAATTCTTTGGCTTTGTTGATTGAACTAACGCTGATTAATCCATCGTCTACATAGAAATTTCTTTCTATAAACTCTGGCGCTAATGGATGATTAACCCTTTGCTGTTGCGCCAGGTACTTCAGGCCAAAATTAGCACACCCAGGAGATGATGTAGCGCCAAAGAGATGAACTGCCATACGATAGTCTTGAGGTTCTTTCTCAAGGTCTCCACCCTCCCACCATAGGAACCTTAGATAATTTCTTTCGTCTGGAGGATGTGGAACTGATGAAACATCTTTTCTATGTCACAGGTGACTGCGACTAGTTCCTTCCTGAAGCGACATAGTACTGCTACTAATGAGTTAATTAGGTCAGGCCCGGTCAGAAGAGTGTCATTTAGGATATACCGCAAAACTTGGCTGAACAATCGAACACGACCCTCAGCTTGTCAGGTTTCTGAGGATGGTACACCCCGTGGTGTGGAATATACCATACAGTATCTCCTTCATGTATTACTGGGGCTGGTTCAGCATCACCCTTTTAATAATATCCTCCATGAAGGCTTTGTAGTGCTCCCAATATTGCTGGTTAGATTTGAGCTTTTTCTTTAGATGCTGCAAGCGGGCAGCTGCCAGCCTTTTGTTGTTTGGCAGTGAGGGTCGGCTGACACACTTGAAAGGGAGAGGGAGCTCATAATGTCCATTATCCTTTTGTTTGATATTGGCACTGAGGTGCTGAATGAAACGAACATCCTCTTGAGACACACTCTTATCCTCATAACCTCTCGTTGAAGTCTGACTCCAGAATTCTCAAGACATCATTGGTGGATGGGACGGTATTTCTTTAGCTGTAACTCTATGGACAAAGCTCTGATTTCCCTGTCTGTCTAGATGTGGGTTGGAGAGACCTATAATACTCCATCCAAGCTCAGTTCTTTGTGCAAATGGTTCATTTTCACCACCTATTATGACTTCGAGGAGCTAGAGCTGATGGACAGTCATATCCAATTAACAGACCAATTTCACAGCTCTGGAGTGGTGGCAATTGATCAGCTAAATGTTTGAGGTGAGGCCACTGCAGCGCTGTCCTCTTAGTTGGAATATAGGACTTGTCAACAGGAATGAAGTCTCTGGTGTACGCTTGCTGTAGATGAATAGAGTTTGCTGCCTGAAGTCCTCGAACCTGCAGACCACAAACCTTTTTACTTGGAGTGATGGTGTCAACAGCTGTCATAGTGCTGAGCCTAAGCTGCACAGGTTGAGCAGTCGTATTTAAATCGTCAAGAAGATCTTCCAAAATGAACGTTGAATCGCTCTGCGTGTCCAGTAGAGCATAAGTGAGTACTTCTCTTAGTGGCTTTTCCACTGTAGAAATAAGAACTGGTACAATGCTGGAAGTAGCGGAATAACTTTGTGTGAGTGCATGGGCCGTGACTTTGTGGATTTCCTGACTTGCTTGAACTTCCGTGGAGGTTTTCTGTATTGCTTTAGGAGACACTTTATCTCTTTCTTCATGCAAGCAGGTTGGATGATTTCGGCCACATGTTCCACATTTATGCCGTGTTCTGCAATCTTTACTGACATGCCCTCTTTTGAGACACCAAGCAGAGGTGATTTTCTTGAATGAATTTCCTTTTGTCTTCTATGGTTCTTTCTGCAAATGTAGGACATTGGGCAATGTTGTGCTTTTCGTCTTTACAGACAAAACATGGTACCTTTGACTTTGAGATGAATGTGTCACGCCTTTTAGAATTGAAATCTTTCACGTCAGCCTTTGTACTGAGAGCCTTAGCTCGCTTGGGAAATCTTTCATCTACATTTTTCGGATTCATGAAGAGTGGGGAAGTGATGGGGTTACATGCTATTCTGGTTTCCTTTTGCATGAACTCTGTAAAGCGTTTGAAACTGGGATAGTCCCCTGATGTGTCCAGGTCTTCCACCACAATTCTATTCCACTTGCGCACAATCCATTCAGGAAGTTTCTTTAGTAGCTTGTGGTTTTCTTCACAGTCATTCAGAATGGCTAGTCCTTTAATATGAGGGATTGCCTCAACACATCCTTGCAGGAAGTCTGTGAAGTCTCGTAAGGCAAGAGGGTCATTTACCCCGATTTTGGGCCATCTCATCAGCTTGTCTCGAAAAGCCTTTTGCAGTACGAATGAATTCCCATACCTATCTTGCAGGACCTCCCAGGCACTTTGGTATGCTTCCTCTGAATTTCTGTAGAAAAATCCCTCCACTGCTTTGCGAGCTTCTCCAATGAGGTAATTCTTAAGATAGAACATCTTTTCACCAGGTGGGAGGGGTTTTCGATCAATAAGTGCCATGAACGACATCTTCCAGTCTATGAATTTCAAAGGATCACCAGCAAAATTTGTGGGTTCAGGAACAGGCAGTCGATGTGTGCTTAGCGAGTCTGCTATTGCTTGAGCTAGAGCGACATTATTCTGAGATGGATGGGCTTCATACTCTTCACAAAATGCTTGCTGAGGCAAGAACGATTCGGATTTTGGGTTTAGACGAAATGTGGGCTTTGTTCTTTGACAGTCAGTGTGAGTACTAGAGTCTATTTCTTCATCACTGCACTGAATGATGCCTTCAAGATCATTATATACTTTGACACGAGCTGCTGCTACTTTTACTTCTTTATTTACCTGCAACTGATGTAACCGTTTTCTTTCCTCTTCTAGCCTTAGCAGGATTTCGTTCTCTCTTTGCTTCATTTCTGCAAGCATTTTAGCTTCACAAAGCTTCCAATCACTCTCCATTTTGTTAAGCTTCGATTGTTGATCATGGATTTCTTGCATAGCTTTAGCTTGCTCTTGTTTGGCTGCAAGTTCTGCTTCTGCATCAGCTCGTTTACTTGACACCTTGGAGGAGATCTTTGATTGATTACCTGTTCCATGGGATGAGTCTGAAATGACTGTGTTTGTAATTGTGCATCCAAAGATGGATCCATACTCATCTTTATTTAGCACTTGTCTCACTCTTTCTTTCACAATCTCTTCATTGTAATCTTCATCTGTTATTTCCAGCCGTTTACTCACAAGATCACTGATCTCAGCAGTCAGTGCAGCACAAGCGTCCATACGATTGACAATGTCCGGAGAAATAGCATGGTTACGTAGTATTGGTTCATATTGCTGATAAACCAAGTTATGTCTGCTTTTAATATCTTGTTGTATTTTTTCAAGACTCTCACGTGAACAGAGCATTTTTAATCTTGATCTGGTTTCTTTCGCACTTTCCTTCCAGCTGTTATAAGATTTGTAGAAAGCTTTCTCTTGTTTCTTGGCTTCCTGTTCGCGCATCTCTAGACCCTTTTCTGTAAAGCTTTTTGTACGTGAGCTCGATCTGATCTGCTGTGCGGGTGGGTTGCTCATTTCTTCTGCTGGGAGCGACATCTCATTTACTTGTTCAGCTATGTGTACAACAGTATCTTCCATGGCCTCCTCTGCATTCAAAACCTCCATAATCAAAGAAAGCTTAGCAGTAAGTTATACCACTCTCACTCTAAATTATTTCCTTCAGCTTGTTGACCTTTGTAATTTTTACCCTTTCAATTCTAATGTCCATTGAAAATTCTATTTTCCTTTTGAGCATTTCAAATTACAACTTTCAGGGTGACTGGATGCAGCTTACGTAGTAATATGATGATCTTAAACTTTCTTCACACAAAGCCTTACTCAGCATCTGTAACGTAGACAGTGCACCGCCACCTTCCGTCCTTGCTCTTTAAGTCTTTACGGTGGCGTCACGATTCCGTGCTGCTTGCTCGCAGAAATGGCCGTGCTGTGGCTTTGCGTTCCCGCCAAGAAGACGATGGGGATGTAATAGAAGAATGGCTCCTTCAAGCGTTGAGTTTCACTGTAGCTGCCCTTTGGCCTCAATAAACAGGACACAGAGAGTTTCTGACGGTGCTTCTTTCTTTATTTTGTTCGTATAGAACGCCATTGAACTCTTGTTTACGTTGCACCGTGAAACTACACAAAGGAAAAACAAAACCAATAAATATGACTCATTTACGGAAAAATACGATAAAGTAAACAGTTATATAAAAAGAAAACAGATGAAAAAATAAACAATGAAATGAATAAAGAGTTCAAATAACTTATTAACAAGCAGAGCTTGCTTATAACATTACATACAAATGGGTGCATATTACCTTGAAGTTAACTACAACGTAACATACATCAACTTTACATACCTCACTCCGCTTTGCCAAAGGGTACTAAATAAAATAAAAGATGAATTGAGGCATCCTTGACTATAAAACTTAATTTTTCTCTCCATTTACTATGTAGAAGCATGAATCTTCGCTCTTATCTTTTTTGCTCTATTTTCTCATTACCACCCCCTGCTGGGTAAAACACGTAACATGCTTGGAACAAATTAAAAGTGACATTACCATTTTTGCGGTCATTTACAGGCAGGAAGTGTATGTTATCACGAGCACCTTCTGTTGTTGCAAGCACACTGGCCTCCTCGCAGATGTCTTCTACCCACTTCCTTAAATCTGGCTCAAAAAAACTTGGATCCTCTTGCTCTGTTCCAGCACTGTCCTCTGCAGCCACTGAAGTGTCTCCAGCTATTTGGGCCTTCAGGTATTCTTTAAATGGTTGTGATGAGACTGGGACATTGGCACTGTCGTTACCCTCTCCTTCACTGAGTGCCACAACCATGATGGCACGGAAGAGACCTGTGGCATGCTCCAGACTCTGTGATTTTATTACCTGTGTTAAAGATCTGATAAAAAAAATCTTTAACACGGTGTGTTTTCTTTTTCAGGCACTCCCACTGGCAGATCATTTTGACACAGTGAGCAACATCAACTCTGATGTAACAGGGTGGCAGTTTTGCAGAATGGTTTCCAAGCATAACATGGAAGCATTCATTCAGGTAAGTCTTAATATCAGGGTGGGCTGTAAAAGCCTTTACCAGTGCCCCCAGAACGGCCAAAGAGAAGTCACTGACCACTTCTTTAGGTCCAGGTGCACCTGCCCGGATCCATTCTGTCAACCAGTTAGATATTGCATTTGTATCATGCCAGACATCCCAACCTGCAAAAAGTCATTTCAGGGAGGTATCCCGAAGGTATCCAGACAACATCTGTGTTACTGTGAGACTACCGTGCTTTTGGCCTGTCATAACACCTTGCAGTGTTGGGAAAGTTCACTTTCTACAAGAACTAGTTCAAAGTTCAGTTCACAAATTTTAAAATGAACTAGTTCAGTTCAGTTCAAACTTCATAATTTTGAACTAAGTTCACAGTTCCAAAAATGAACTAGTTCATAGTTCTTTTTTCCAAATGTTGCTGCGAGCTATTATTTTTCAAAATTATTGCCACAGCCCATATACAGTAGAATCACAGACAGCAATTATTTTATCAGTTTTAACAATGAAGCTATGCGTCAGATTTTATTTTCATATCCAATTTTCAATCCGTATCCAACCAGGGTTTACATTAGCATTGAGGGGACATTGTTGCTTTAATGCTTTGTTGCTGTCCATTCACTCCACACTAGTAGCAGCTGCAGCTTTCAACCCTACAGTACATTCTCAAGAACATCAGGACAAACATGCTGCTTGAATGGTCTTTTTTAATGAGGAATTATTCAAAGAAAAACAGGACAGTAATCATTAAGGTGAAAACGTTTTTAAATTTTAATAATTTTCCATTGTCCACATGCTAAAACAGAATATTGGAATCCTGGAAAAATAGACCAGGCAGGTTCAACAAACAAGTTACATGAATGAATTTAAATGATCATACGCCTTACTACATGCTGCTGTCGCCTCCACGCTTTATTTATTTATTTATTTATTTATTTTTGATGACGCGTCACGCATGCGGCGGACGGCGGTGCGACACAGGTGGCTGGTGTTGCCAGGTTTGGTGTTTTTCCGCTACATATTAAGACCCGTTTGCAGTGTGTTTTAGCCGGGTTTTCGCCTGGAAGGCTCTATAGAAATCTGGCACCCTATTGAACGAAGTTAACCTGAGAGAGCGTGCCGTTCACAGACACCAGAATGAACGAGTTCACAGTAACGTTCATCAGGCAGTAATACAGCACGTTCAGTTCACGTTCGCCCAAAATATGAACGAGTTCATGAACTATCGTTCAATGAACGCGTTCAGGCACAACACTGACACCTTGATAGAGGAATATATGACCAGACTTGTCAATCGGTCTCATCAGTTTTCTCACCACTGACCCAGTTGCATCAAAACACACTGTTGGGTGAGTTTTCTTGGACAGTGTTTTGTACATGTGCATTTGGGTTTGGGTCCAGTAGGGACAAAAAAATTTGTCAAAGCCAATGTCTTTGATGCTGCCACTGTAAGGTGCACTATACTTAAGTAACTGCAGTGATAAGAGTCTTTGTCGTGTAACTTCTGTGAATTTCACTCTTGTTTTGCTTTTCGCAGGGTTTCTAAATTGGGCAAATGACTTGGCTCAGGATCTCCAAAATCCATCATTTTTGTTGCCTGTAATGCCCGGAGCGCTTGGAAGAACCAGTGTGGAGTGCGCTATTACTGTTTTTTAGAAGACACCGAAACACTATTGGGCAGTAAATTGCAGGCTCTTTGTTGCATTAAATGTGTAGCTGACCATGACATTCTTTACAGTATCCTACAGTGTCAGTGTAAGTACTGGTGCCAGTCGGGTAAACCTTTGCACGTTTAAATACAAACGTACAAGAACTTTTAATCTTCTTCCAAATCATTGCACTTAGTTCATGTGTCCAAGTGCCTGGTTTTAGTATGGTATAGTCCCTTTTTTGATTTGGAGATTTTTTGTCACTGTAGGTCACCGTTTGTGGAATAAATTCCATACATTTTTCAAACGGCACCTCAAGCTCAAAAGCTAAAGGGACTAAGTCTTGAACGTCATTGTCACTTTG
The DNA here is from genome assembly GCA_024416835.2 of Perccottus glenii. NCBI lineage: Eukaryota > Metazoa > Chordata > Actinopteri > Gobiiformes > Odontobutidae > Perccottus > Perccottus glenii. The sequence continues at coordinate 4,679,039 of CM044557.2, forward strand.
TGAATTACTTGTGGCTCCATCATCACTATTTTCTGAATCACTTATTAATATGTTGTTATTAAACCCTAAAGCTGACCAGATGTTGTGACAAATACAAATTTTGATGGTAGTTTAAATTAAAATATATTTTAAATCACGTGACATTTATGCTTTTTATGTTTTAATATTACAAATTACATTTGGCATGAGCACTTGGCTAAGTTAACTAAGTTATCTTACCATTCTGGCAATGTGCTACAGGTCTATATTACATTGAAACTTAGTCACTTACATTTTACATTTATTATTATTTATTATTTATTTATTCATTTAGCTGACGCTTTTATCCAAAGCGACTTACATTGTTCTAATGTAATTACCAGTGTTACAGACACTGGAGGCAAGGTGGGTTAAGTGTCTTGCCCAAGGACACAATGACAGTATGAACTGTGGGGAGAGCGGGAATCGAACCACCTACCTTCCGGTTGAAGGACGACCGCTCTACCACTGAGCTACTGCCTACCCACTACTTACATTTACCGGTCTTACGAGCAGTCTTCCAAGTAAAAAAATGATGCGTGGTGTAGAAAAATACAAGCGGCTGTATAGTTATTTTATATTTGTTTTATCTCCGTAAAGCTAAATTTAAAAGTTTAAACATTTAAATTCAGCAAATGTGGGGTGAAAACAAATCTATGTTCAGCGCCCCCTGGTGGTATAAAGGAAGTAAGATTAGATTAGATTAGATTCAACTTTATTGTCATTACACAAGTACAGGTACAAGGCAACGAAATGCAGTTTAGGTCTAACCAGAAGTGCAATAGCAGCAAAGTGCAGGATATATACAATGGTTTGCGTGCAGGATATGGAGATGTACAGGATTTACAGGTAATATGTACAATGAATATAAATATACAGATGGTTATTACTATAAAAGGTGAGTGTGTGCCATAAATATAATTACAGGTGTCTCTTTTCTATAAACAGCATTTACAGGTGAATATGTACTATGAATGTAAATGTAATACTCACGCTCAGCACAAGCACACATACACACACTCACTCACATACACACACACATACACACACAACCATACACACATACACACACTCACTCACATACACACACACATACACACACAACCATACACACATACACCCAGGGGAATTAGACCGGGAGAGCTATACACACAGACACTCACACACATACATACACATACGCTCGCATACTCACACACACACACAAACACACACACACACACTCACACATACACACATACACACACACACTCACATACACGCACTCACACACAAGCACACACACACAAACACACACACACACACTCACACATACTCACATATACACACACACACACACACACATATACACACACACCCACACACACATACACACACACAAACAAACACACACACACACACACACATGTGATATACAGATGTCTCTAACTATAAACAGAATTTTACAGGTAGGTGTATACAATTGTATGTTAGCTTAAGGTAAGCAGTAGATTTAAGGTAGTGCAAACAGTGAAATGTAAACAGTTGGTAGCAAAGGTGCAGTAGTGCAAGGGATGGTGGGATGGTGGGGGATGAGAGGAGAGTCTGTGAGGGGAGTGGGATGGTGGGGGGGGGGTAGAAGAGTCTATGAGGGGAGAGGCATGGTGGGGGATGAGAGGAGAGTCTGTGAGGGGAGTGGCATGGTGGGGGATGAGAGGAGAGTCTGTGAGAGGTGTGGGGTCAGCAAGGGTTAGAGTTCAGTAAAGACACAGCTCTGGGGAAAAACTGTTCTTTAGTCTGCTGGTTCTAGTCCGGAGGCTCCTGAAACGCCTGCCGGAGGGGAGGAGGGAGAACAGTCTGTGGGCTGGGTGGGAGGAGTCCTTAAGGATGCTGCGAGCTCGACGCAGACAGCGTTTCCTCTGGATGTTTTCATCAGGTAGACCATACTTGTTTTTTTTTAATGTAATTGTCTTTCTTTTTAACGTGTACTTCAGTTGTTTTCATTTTATTATTTAACCATTATTTATCCAGGATTCCCATGCATTATAAAAAATAAAATAAAAAATAATGCAGTTCAAATCGTTCTTTATTGTAAATACACAGAAACATTGTTAGGACAGTTTACAATAATAGTTGAATTTTGGTGTATTTGGGCCTTCAGGATCAAGTCTCCATCTGCAAGACACCTCGAGAAGAAAAGTCTAACATTTCATCTATAGCATCTTTTAAAAGTTTTTAACTTTGTAGATGTACTTTGATCGAATAATATCTCAAAAACTATAACAGCACAAACGAAGCACAAACGATCTAGATAGTTTTGGTGGGGGGCCAACTTCACGGAGGGGACGGAATGCCCATCACTATTACCCAGTCGTGCACGTACGAGCGCACGCCAGCGAGAGCGAGCATGACACTGACTGCAGTTCCTCTAACGGCCACTGGTGTCAGTAACTTAGGTTACGCAATGTCCCTTTAATCAAAAGAAGAAGACCGTGGCACTTTCTGATGACGTACACGCCAGAGACGCAGAGAAAAAACGTGGGGAATGCAACAGCAGGTCCTTAGGAAAATTGAAAATGGCAGGCAGAAATACAAGTGAAGAATTGAGTTTATCTCTGGAACTCAGTGACGATGAAACGCCCGAAGAAGTGACGTTTGAAACCGCGAGAAATGAGGCTCTGCTCCGAGTGAAGAGCGCCCTGGACACGGCGAAAAGGTCAACTACTGAACCAAACCAGTCCGAAATCATTCGAGAAAAGCGCGACATTGATCAAATGAATGCATTAGGTTACTGAGAGGAGAATGACTCTGTTTGTTTGTTGTTGTCCTGTGTGTGTTATGTTTTAGGGAAAAGGAGCAACTCAAAGAAAAACGGAGAAAGAGACAGGAACTGTTTCAGCAACAAAAGGTCAGTGTCATACTCCTAGGCTACATATGTTCAAACTGGTTTTTCACCTAATTCAGTCAGTTTTGAAGTTATTACTACTTTGTGAACTTGTGTTTCCTTCAGAAAAGAAAGCTTTTACCGACTGCTGTTTTGGAAGAAATTGACGTGGCTGCTCTAAAGTAAGACTGTCCTTTACTTTTTAGTTGTTTTAGTGTGGCTAAAAACACAAGGCACACTGGTTATCACCAGTAGAAGAAATACAATTAGATTATTAACTGGTTGTCCAGTTAATTCCAAGTGTTGCATGAATTTGAGCCTCATTAAAATGTACTGTGATGATTTGTTAAACATTACAGAGACTCTTGGAATAGTTTTCCTCAATGTTGTAATGAAAAGAAAGCGTCGGTTTTATGATTATAATAATCCCTAATTAAATATAATTTTTCTGTCCTAGGAAGCAGGAAGAATCTGAAGACGGTGGTAAATACTGCTCATTATTCAGGGCATCTTTCTCAGTTTGCTGTTGTAACTTTTTCTCATATTTCTAACTTAAAGAGAAAGCAGAGAAAAAGGAGGAGGATGAGACGTTCAAAGATTCACGCGAGTATGAACCAATGTTTTAAAACTCACTTTCACTTGAGGCAATACTTGTAACTGACTGTCATCTCAAGGACTAGAAATATGTATTAGCTTTTATGTAATGTATGTAATGTGTGCAGGACAGTAGGAGGTAGAGCAGCCCCCCCCCTCAAAGTGCTTTGAGTCCCTTTTGGGAAAAATAGTATAAATCTGTTCCATTATTAATTATTATTGTCTAAATAATAGAACTTAAGCCTCGTCTCAAAGTGGCTAAAAATGGTCTGATATTGATGCAAACTGTTTTGTAGTCTGTATTTTATAAATGTTGCATGAAAAACAAATTCTCCACCTCCAAAGGCTGCATACTCAGTTAAAAAAGCCTAAGTGCATTTACACACACAGGCTCTGGTCTATTGTGGAAGAGGTTGGAACTGGTTTGTGTATGTTTCAGTTTGATGGGAACTTACACAGTCTCAACAGCAAAGGAACAAGTGTTGTTTCAGCAACAAGTAGCCAAGGATTTCCTCCACTGCAGACTCTACGGACAACAGAGCCAGCGCACAACAAGTGAGACGTCATGTGACTGGTCATATGACCAAATATCTGTAAATGCAATCATGTTTGGTTCTAAATGTATTTCCTTTTGTAATCTCAGACAATGAACTTCTGTCATTGAAAAATAAAAAGGGGACAAAGAAGCAAGCAGCTGTGAGTTTTTCTCAGAAAAACTGGGGTAAGTAATAATGGCTTCTTTCATCTAAAACAAGAAAACAGGACCACCATTTTCTGCTTTTCTGCTTTATTGATTACAAAATAGTAGCGTGCTAATCAATTTAAGGGCCAATATTAAGTTTGTTTGTTTAGGATGAATGTGGAGCGATGTTTTTTTATTTGTCATTGCTTTTGTCTGTTTAGCTTCTAAAGAAAAAGCCAAAGCAGAGAAACTGAAGCAACGTTGGATCTACAAGCAGCATCTTTTCTCTTAAACATTTTTACAGAAAGTGATCTTGGACTCAAAGTGTCAGCTGATCTTCTTTTGAGCTGGGGATTGAATAAACATGAAGCCCCAAGACGATCCCATGCTTAGCTTGTGATACAGCCAAATTAAAATGTCATTAAATGCGTAGTTTTTATACTTTTTTAAAGCTTTATAAAACTATTTGATTATTTTTTTTAATTTGTCCATTTTGTGGTTAGTTTTAGGTTAGCCACAAGCTTGGCATCTGAGCTTTTCTTAAGAGCTGTGATGTCATGAATACTTTTGGAGCGTGTTGAAAAGATGGATCTGATTCTAGTTAATGTAGAATAAATGACCCGATGAATGTTTATCAAACCTGTGGAAGTGCCAGGGCCATTACTGCATTACTCAGACTATCAGCAAATGAGTTAGTGTTTTGTGAAAAACCACCTGGTCTGGATTTAAAATATCTATATTATTACATCCCCTCTTGATGAAGAAAACTTTTCCTAAACTAAATGTAATTAGAAATGTAATCCTACAAGTGTAACATTTCCCACAGTAAACATTAAAGGACATTGTTTACAATCTAAAGACATGTTCTTCCTACTCCTGAGGACCGTAAAGGAAGCCATTTTTGATCAAATGGGGAAAAAAAGCCCCCACTGAACAGAGGAGGGGGCCTCTTATCAGCTGCCAGCTATTTAATGTTTTGAAACTAAACCAGAAGAGTTTGACTCTAGGAGGACACCTGAAGTGAGCAGTGATACTAACGACTCTCCCATCAGAAGTCACACTGCCCTTTCAAAGTCATGGTTATGATCCAGAACAGCCTTAGTTTCAGGTCAAACACCTCCCTCTACAGATATAAGCTCGTATCAGTTGATCTTTGACAAAGTCCCTTGAACAAAGGATGAAACCTTGGTCCGGATAAGTGAGAACCTTCAGACATTGTAAACATTAGTATTTCAATTAATCAATTACCCTGATACTTTGGTGAACTGAGTCACAGTGAATTTGATCTAACATTTTTGACGGGGGTGGGGCAGTAGTTCATTTTCCCAGCAAACCTTTCTCCTTCAATATTTCACAATTTATTCATCTCAACAGTTCACACTGAGGGACACACATTTGATTAATTTAACATTTCACTTGATTTAGAACATAATGGAAATCCCACTTGATCACCTGGAATACAGTTAACCAATCCTGGAAAGAAAATGAGTAAACATACCAAGCACTAACCCTGTTAACTACCTCAACAAACCTAGTACTACAGCTCTGTTGTATTGAACACAGGAGTTGAGTTCCAACTATATAATATATATTTAGTTTCACTCGAACAACAGCATGCAGGAGTGCTACTTGGATGTAGAAAGTGAAAAGCTACATTTCCTTTGTGATCTTCAACTTGGAAACCTCTGAAGTTAAACTGAGGCACTAAAAAGGTGAATACTTTACAAAGTGACCAATCTGGTGTTGACGCTCATAGCTTTTGTTTTGGAACTTGACAAAAACTATGTCCTTGTCAGCTTTAAAAATAAGTGGGACCTTGTAAAGGGAAATAAAAAAAATAATGTAGAGTTAATACGTGCAGTGTCACTGAAACCTGTGGAACCTTTATTAGAATAAGTTGTGGAATTTGCTCTTCATGGCGCGCTACAATATATTGTAAATGCGAGTAACAATAGTCAACATAATAATTAGAACAATATTTGTCTGCACCATGCTGCTAAACCAGAAAATAAAAAGCATGTGCCACGCCCCACAACCATCAAACAAACGAAAAAATGTTCAAACTTAATGAACGCAACATTAAAAACAGATTCGCAGAGTCACAGTGGCTTCACTTTGTAAATCCAAAGTCCACATTCCTCACACAAACTGCATCACAAACTCCTGAAATCGTCAACATGGAGGGAAAAGGGCCAGGGCTTGGACAAAACTCACCAGTCGCTGCCAAAGAGCCCCCATTATGCTCTTAGTTTACTATAATATATTAAATCCATTTGAAAGTTCCCCAATTTATACACAGCTTTAGTCTTTAAGCATAACTAGAATGTTTTAATTTATACTGCCCACTTTTTAAGGTTTATAAGTGTTCCTTTAAAGCTTCTCTCATTAGTTGAAATGGTTTAAAGTTGGATTTCCACTAGCCACTAAGCAAAGGGTAAGTAAAGCAGAAGAGGCTCCAGAGTTTTTAATCTTCAGACCACAGACTGTGTGATATGGTTTGTCCCCACAGACACTGAGCCAGTGGCCAGGGTGGAGTGTCCATAATGGCTCAGAGTTTTTGCTACAAGGTTGGTTTTCAATTGGCCAAGGGAAAATGACATGGAGCTGGCCATTTTATTTTCATGACCACTGGAGACAAAAGTGTGTACGTTTGTCAAATATAGGCTAGTTTTCTAAGTGTCAGGTCTGAAATGACTCCAGAGATGGGTACGTTCTTGTGCAACCAAGCAAGTTCTTGACTGAAAATGACAACACAAATGCAGAAGACAGAAAGGCAGACTCAGTGTTTGTAGAAAGTCTTAAAACCTGTTCATTTTTCTGAAAAACTTGGGATAATAGTTTATGAAAAAAAATATTAATGGTAGTAAAGAGAGACAAACGCTTTCCCCGTTTGAACTGGCTCCTTGGTGTCCTCCAGGTAGGATGCTAATCAACTAATCAGGTTACTCTCATGACTTGCACTCCATTGGATAATACAGGAGCAAAGAGTTTAAACTGAAAATGGCTATAAAGCCCTTAGTTTTGATATGGCCTTCATTCATTGATCTTATACAGTTTATCCTTAACATAGGGGTGAACACTTAAACTAAAACACATTTCACATTCATTCACAATATTCGTTTTGAGTCACCTTTAGAAAGAGATAAGTGGGGTGTCAGAAAAATTTGCATTCATTCACAACTGGTAATATTTATTCGTGTGCCTTGGAATTTATGCGTTTTTTTTATTTTTTATTCTTTTCCAGAGACCACCTTAGCTCTATAACTTTGTCACAAGAATTGTTTGGCTTGAACTGCACACAGTTTCAAGTAATAAAAATGTGTATTACTTTTGTAAAGTTTTTCAAGCTGCAAATGAAAGTTCTGTCACTTTGACTAATAGCTTTTGTGTTACATACAGGTTTTCCCAATGTTTCAAAAAAACTTAGCAAAATGTACCAAGCTGAAAGGTTTTCAGACAATTAAATCATCGATACTGCTACTGAAACATTTGAGAGAGTGTATGCACAACCTAAAAATTTTACTTTCTAAGCTCAAAAATATTTTAAATCAACAATCACCAAAATTCAATCAAAATGCAAGAACAGTTTGTCTCTCCGTTGACGACCATTAATATTTTTTTAAAGGATCTCATGATCTCCAAAGAAAGTCAGGGCTTATCTTCTCTGTGTAACATGTTATGCTGCATGTCATGTATTGTGAGAAGTAGGCTAGTGCAGGTAATCGTCCACTGAGGCGAAAGCGCATGAGCCGCTACCCGTTCGAGCCATGATTGAGAGGCATTGAGCGGCTTGTCCCATGGCCAGAGCCAGAGGAGGCTGCTTCGGGAGGTTGTGAGTCTCTGCAAAAAAAAAAAAAAATACATTTACTAACTTAAATTGTTAAATGCACGTTTAGAATTCCTACAGATTTGTCCAATTGAAGTTTCCACATTTGTTAGTATTATTATCTATAAAAGTATAATTAGATTAACAACTTCTGGATGAGCACCAAAAACTAAACCAAGTGAACAAGTTTGCATTTCAACAAACCATGTAAACTGAGCCTTTCAACAAATTTACTTCGCTCATATGAAGCGTTTTTTTTTTTCTCCATGTAAAATCCTAACCTTAGGGACATATATAAGGAGGATGTTTGACATTACAAACTATTTCTCAGTATTGTAAATAATTAAAAGGGACTAAAGGTGTGCAACGGAAGTGTAAAAGACAGACCTAATATTGCACTGTTGAGTGTGGAGCAGACTGGTTCTCTCTGAATGGCGTCGAGCTGGTATCCCACAGGGCTGTTCCAGGGGTCTGAGTATGCAAGCAGACTGAAGGCGTCCTAAAGACAATACAGATCAACAACCTTTAAAAAATGATTGATGTAATTTTTTTTTAAATTGTAAGCCAAACAATTGGTACAGAACCACTGATTCCTTAGCAGTATTTGTACCTTAAGCATCTTCTTGTTGGCCGAGTTCTTGCCACACTCACGGCGCAGCTGTTCGCTCATGCTCTGCAGTTCCCGGCCAAAATGAATCATCCTCTCAATGGCGGCCTGGCTGCCTCCACACAGCTGCCTCTTTGACTGCGCCAACTCCACCTCTGCAAAGACCAGCTTGATTATATAAAGAAACTCAAGTTTTGTCCACTTTAATTTGTAGTGTTCAAATTTCAGAGGTACATTTGTTTTTGTAAAGGGTGCACGTGGCAGAGTGGTTAGCACTCCTGCCTCACAGCAAGAAGGTCGTGAGTTCAAAACCCGGTCGACTCAAAACATTCTCGGCCGACTCTGGTCTTTCTGTGAGGAGTCTGCATGTCCTCCACGTGTTACCGTGGGTTCTCTCCGGGTACTCCGGCTTCCTCCCACCGTCCAAACACATGCATGTATAGGTTAATTGGCAAATCTAAAGTGTCCCTAGTGGTTGTTTGTCACTGTCTGTCTCTAAATGTCAGCCCTGTGACTAACTGGCCACTGTCCAGGGTGTACCCCGCCTCAGGCCCAAAGCTGCTGGGATAGGCTCCAGTCACCCGCGACCCCTACACGGGACTAAGTTGGTAGAAAATGAATGAATGAATGAATTTGTTTTTGTTTTAACACACTTTAAAATAGTCTGGTGGTTTGAAAATGTAAAGAATGAAGACTGCACATTCTCACTTTAAATTCCAGTTGGCTACACATTAAACAAAAACTATTATACATGTCACTTTTGTCACTTCTTTGAGCAAACCCACAGATACACTTTTTAAAATACTGCCATATAAAAGGTGAAAGGACAACCTTCACCAAAAAAAAAAAAATTTAATTGCTAAAAAGTGTTTCATTTAATTCCACTGATAATATGTACAGCAGGGGTGTCAGACTCAGATAAAGAAAGGGTCAAAATTTAAAAAACTTAATCGCGGGGTAAACACAATATAACTCACATGCCCGAGCCACCTCAGCTGGCCCCTCTTGATGTGGAGAAGCAGCGGCTCTACTCTGAGCTAATCCTGAGTGGCTGAGCGCCTCACTTTGTCTCTAAGGGAGGACATGACCCCAGGTGAGAGTTAAGCCTCTCTCATGGAACCCCTTCAAAGGGCGGCACCATACAGCAATATACCTCCACAGGGCAGGCTCCAAAAACGGAAATACAAGGGAGAAATCCAATGGAAACTTTAAAATTTTAAAAAACATCCTACAGCCTGGTACAAAAAAGGCTCTGGTCTCGAGAGCTAAGTTTTTTTTTTTTGATTAATATGTCCATTTATGCTATCTGAAAAAGACCCCAAGCCCCTCCACTTGAGGCAGGAGCTCTCCACCAACCTATGGGGACAAACCACCCTTTTCCGGCTGAGAACCATGACCTTGGAGGCTCTGATTCGCATCCCAGCAGCTTCATACTTCAGCTGCAAACCATCCAAGTGCACGCTGAAGGTCCTGGCTTGAAGGAGCCAACATGACGTCATCTGCAAAAAGCAGAGACCGAATCATGTGGTCCCCAAACCAGACTCCCTCCGGCCCCTGGCTGCGCCTAGAAATCCTGTCCATAAAAATAATGAACAAGACTGGTAACAAAAGGCAGCCCTGCTGGAGTCCAACATGCCAGGAACAAGTCTGACTTACTGCCGGCAATGAACCAAGCTCCAGTCGTACAGGGACCAGACAAACCTTAGCAAAGGGCCCCGGACACCATACTCCTAGAGCACCCCCACAGGATGCTGCGAGGGACACAGTCGAATGCCATTTCTAAATCCACAAAGCACATGTGGACTAGTTGGGCAAACTCCCATGAACCCTTAAGCACTCTGGAGAGGGTATGGGGACGAAAACCACACTGTTCTACCCTGGCATAGACTTTCCTGGGGAGGCTGAGGAGTGTGATTCCCCTGTAGTTGGAACACACCCTCTGGTCCCCCTACTTGAAAAAAGGGATATTGCAGAGGCATGTCAGCCAAGACAGCCACACAACATCCAGAGACTTGAGGTACTCTGGAAGACATATCGGTGGGATTAAGGAGATCCTCAGAGTTCCTTCCACTGTCTAACAATATCCCCAGTTGAGGTCAACAGTTGCCCAGCACTGTAAACAGTGTTGGCAGGGTACTGCTTCCCACTCGTGGGGTGCCGGACAGTTTGCCAGAATTTCTTAAAGGCCAACCGATAGTCCTTTTTAATGGCCTCACCAAACTTCTCCCAGACTCGAGTTTTTGCTTTAACAACCACCCGGGCTGCAGCCCATTTGGTCTGCCTGTACCCGTCAGCTGCCTCATAAGTTCCACAAGCCAGCCAGGTCTGGTAGGACTCCTCATTCAGCTTGACGGCATCAATTATTTCCAGTGCCCACCAACGGGTTCAGGGTTAGCCACTTCGACAGGCACCAGAGACATTACAACCACAGCCCCAAGTGGCCAAACATGGCCCACTCAGGCTCAATGTCTCTAGCCTTTCTTGGGAATGAGTGTAGACGTAAGACATAAGGCCGGAGGTCAGACAAAACAACCACAAAGTCAGTCATGCACTGATGCACACCATTGCTTGAACATGGCCTTTGTTATGGACAAACTGTGACTAGCACAGAAGTCCAATAACGGAACACTTCTCGGGTTTAGGACGGAGTCTCTGGCCGGAGCACTTTCCAGCACCCCTTCCAGAGACTCCAAGAAGGTCAGGTACTCTGCACTGCCATTTGGTCCGTAAGCACTAACAACAGTGGGGAAGTGCAGCGCAACAACAACAGCGCAGGGAAGCGACCCTCTCTTTCACCGGGGTGAACTCCAGGACATGGCGGCTAAGCTGGGGAGCTGTGAGCAAGGAGACACAAAACTGCCGCCTCTCACCACGGGCAACTCCAGAGTAGTGGAGAGGCCAGCCTCTCTCAAGGGACAAAGTTCCAAAGCCCAAGCTGTGTGTGGAGGTGAGCCCGATTATCTCTGTTCCTCTATACCTCTCAATCTCCCGCACAAACTCCGGCTCCTTCCCCACCAGCGAGGTGAAGTTTCATGTCCCTAAGGCCAGTTTCTTTGTCCAGAGATCGGATCATCTGGGCCCTTGCCTTCGACTCGACTGCTGCCCAATCCACTAAGCACCTGCCCCTTATGGTTCCTCCCGCCGGCAGTTGGTCCACGGGAGGTTGGCCACACCAGGCTCTCGAACAAGTACCATGACGCCCCAACGTCATGGTACTTGTTTTTATTCCCTTCAAAAAGGGCTTCTGAACTGCTCTAAGTCTGACAAATTATTATTATTATATTATTATTTAGAAAACTCATTTAACTCATTGTAAAATAGTACTTTAAAAGCCCTGTTATTAGTTTAACAATACTTACTGTGAATATATTAATATTGTATTTACATTAGTATTTCAGTTTGTGTGTGTTCTTGCTTTTTACCTTCATTTACCTCTCTCTGTCCTGTGCTGGAAAGTGTTAATATGGTTTCAACTAGTTTAAGCGCAAGTTTAGCAAAGAGTTCGCTCTGTATTTGTATGTAATGGAGCGGGCTGCAGCATTGGAGAGAGAGCAACACGAAGGGAACTGCAAATGTCTTTTCTGAAATTGTAGTCGTATTCAGACAGACCTCTCAGAACAGACATTAGCTGTCGCTAAGGCTCAGTTGACACTTGACAACATAAACAGTACAGCATTTCTGAGGCTACTTCCATGCTCTGTCAGACGAGCCACTGCAGCCTTACTCTCAGACATTAGTGACTGATATAGACTCTGTTTTAGCTAGAGCCCAGACCATAGATTGCTATCGGCCATTGGACAAAATTTTGCCAATATATGCCAATATCATTCTAGTTTTTGACATGGGGTGTTGGAAACAAGTCCTGTGCTCATTTGTTTAGGGGTGTAATTGTGCCATTTGTCATTTGTAACAATTTATGCAACAAGCCATGCTGCGCATTTGTTTTTAAGCAGAGCCGAGGATAGGAAAAAACGCAGAGATCAGCTAAGAATTGTGAAGCGCACTTGCTTAGTGTTTTTGTCAGTGGTAAGTTTATAACTGGTCTGTGAAATAGACAACTGCAACAACATGTTTTCCTATTTAACCTCGAAACCACTTGTCAATGCGTGCTGGTTCGGATAACCTAGCGTAATTATCCAGCTAAAACCTTGACAATGAATGTAAGTAACAGTTTTATCAGCAATTGTATCAGCATTAAAACTTTATCTTATGTGTGCTTAATGGAAAAACATTTTTCCTTGAAGTAAACGTATTCTTTATTTTAAAAAACGTGCCGCTGCTGTTTCTTGAGGCTACTAATGGCTTTTCACCACAACTGAGCACAGACATTTAATTTAATAGCTTTATGGTAGAGAATAGAGAACGAGAACGCAAGTAAATAAAACATGTGCCCCATAGTTCATACTGTCGCTGTGTCCTTGGGCAAGACACTTAACCCTCCTTGCCTCAGTGTCTGTTGCACTGGTGTATGAATGTGTTTGGTGTTGGTCGGAGAGTCAGTAGGCAGGGGTGCAACTACCCAGTGCTAGAGGGGTATGCAGCAACAATTTTGGCGACCCCGACCCCAAAAACAAAATTAATAAAAAATAAAGTGAGCCACGTGCACACACGCACACACAAAGGATTATTAGGAACACCATACTAATACAGTGTTTGACCCCCTTTCTCCTTCAGAACTGCCTTAATTCTACGTGGCAATGATTCAACAAGGTGCTGAAAGCATTCTTTAGAAATGTTTGCCCATATTGATAGGACAGCATCTTACAGTTGATGGAGATTTGTGGGATGCACGACCAGGGCACGAAGCTTCCGTTCCACCACATCCCAAAGATGCTCTATTGGGTTGAGATCTGGTGACTGTGGGGGCCATTTTAGTTCAGTGAACTCATTGTCATGTTGTAGAAACCAATTTGAAATGATTCGAGCTTTGTGACATGGTGCATTATCCTGCTGGAAGTAGCCATCAGAGGATGGGTACATGGTGGTCATAAAGGCATGGACATGGTCAGAAACAATGTTCAGGTAGGCCATGGCCTTTAAACAATGCCCAATTGGCACTAAGGGGCCTAAAGTGTGCCAAGAAATCATCCCCCACACCATAACACCACCACCAGAAGCCTGCACAGTGGTAACAAAGCATGATGGATCCATGTTCTCATTCGGTTTACTCTACCATCTGAACATTTTTCCAGTCTTCATCTGTCCAATTTTGGTGAGCTCGTGCAAATTGTAGCCTCTTTTTCCCATTTGTAGTGGAGATGAGTGGTCTTCTGCTGTTGTAGCCCATCCACCTCAAGGTTGTGCGTGTTGTGGCGTCACAAATGCTTTGCTGCATACCTCGGTTGTAACGAGTGGTTATTTCAGTCAAAGTTGCTCTTCTATCAGCTTGAATCAGTCGGCCCATTCTCCTCTGACCTCTAGCATCAACATCAACAAGGCATTTTTGCCCACAGGACTGCCGCATACTGGATGTTTTTTCCCTTTTCACACCATTCTTTGTAAACCCTAGAAATTGTTGTGCGTGAAAATACCAGTAACTGAGCAGATTGTGAAATACTCAGACCGGCCCATCTGGCACCGACAACCATGCCACACTCAAAATTACTTAAATCACTTTTCTTTCTCATTCTGACCAGGACCACACCCCTAAATGCACTAAAGCAACTGCCATGTGATTGGTTGATTAGATTCTTGCCTTAATGAGAAATTGAACAGGAGCTAATGGTAAAACAAAATCTATTAATGGTTCCATGGTAAACCAGACTTATTGCTTAAGTTATCTTTTCCAGCTTCTAGTCATTTATTGTGCATGCTACCTTATATTTACCAGTTGTTGTTTTCTCTTAATAAAATTGAGATATGTCATGCACGGGATTGGTACCATAGGGTTTAACCAAAATCTAAATGTAGCTATCAGCAACATTAATTATTAAAGTTAGCAAACACTAACCAGTCTGTTAACATTAAGCCTCCAAGTTTGGTAGCAATCATTAGTTTTCCAAATTATTGTAATTTATTGTACACGGCATGCTGCCTTATATTTTCCAGTTTTTAGCTCATTAACCTCGATTTTACATAAGGTAGCCTTAATTTAAACCTCATTTGGCTGCTACATTCCCAGTGTTAGCAAACGTTAGCTATTCTGTTAACATGAATATTGCAAACCTCAAAGCACAGACGTCACACTTTAAATTGCCTTTCACCATCCACTTGTTTAGCTGCTGTCGCATACCTTGACATGCCATCTCCTTTTCACTCTTTCTATTTTGCCCTGACAGCTTTTTTGCTTTATCCATCTTTCAAAGACAACTGTATGTACCTGCTCACTCAGCACGCTCACGGCGCCCCCGCCGGCCACGCCCACTCGCAATATGCCATTATTATCGAAAACTCTACTTATGGAATCTTATGATGGTGCCTACTGTAGCCTGTTAGTCCTCTAAAATGTTATATAATATTGAGAAAATACTGAAATTATTCAGAAATGCACAACATATAGACCAACACCATAAAAGAAAAAAAAACTAAACAATATATATATATTTTTTTATACCATCGCTTTGCCCCAAGGTGCTGCGCCCCTATGCGCTGCATATAGCGCACCCAGCTTTTGTGCCACCAGGGCTTCTGCTTTGCCCAGGTTTTTGTATTTGTCCTCAATTCTGTCATAGTGCTCAGTAATTTGTATGAATTACAGTCTTATCTCTCTACAAACAAGGTTTCTAGCGGGCCAGAATTATTTGCTCTGCGGGCCGGATCTTGTGTTTGACACATGGTGTACAGAGACAATATATTACTGTCAATGTCTATAAAAACTAACTACAATGTAATCTTGTAAACTGTAATTTAACAAAAACAACCTATTGACTCAGAGTACTCACCCATATCAGCATCGCAGTCGTCGGGCTCTACAGCATGGTTGGAGCTGCCATTCAGGAAACCATTGGCCGCCTCTGAGACTCCGTTGGTGAAATGATCCACCTCCATGTCCACATCATTACTGAGACAATGGCAAGAAGGAAGTAAATATAATAAGTAAAAAAATATATGGAAGTAAGGAAATAATAATAATTGTATATTTAAAATAGTTATGGTAAACAAGTTTTTTTTTTTTCCAAGGCCGTTACCTAGTCAGGGACTGGCTGCGGCTGCCATTGAGGCTGATGTCCAGCACTGGGACTGAGCCTGGGCAGGGCTTGTGACTGTGAGAAGAGCTGTGGTTCTTAGATGTCAATCCATTACAGCAGTTACTGTCAAACCCTACAAAACAGACATTTCATCATTCATTATGCATTAACAATTAACAAAAATGTTTCAGATCACATCAAATGGCATTCTGTTACCATACTACGACATACCATAACTGTACAACATACATAAATACCATAACTGTACAACATACATAAATACCATAACTGTACAACATACATAAATACCATAACTGTACGACATGCATACTGTAACTGTTACTGTAGAAGCAGTATAAGGCAGAAGGGAACCGTCAGGAACTTCTAAGCCTTCAGAGAAGGCCTAACTTTTTTAATGTTCTAAATCATTATATTATAAGTATAAGTATTATCCATAAGTATATGAAATATATATTTTATATTTCATATGATGATCAAGATGATTCCAGTGCAACTGTGTTTCTGGAATTAACCAATCAGAGTTTACATTTACATTACATTTAGTCATTAGTAGGGATGGGTACCGAAACCCAGTATTAAACCGGCCCTGGGGCTAAATTATGAAAGACCGTAGTATCAGTAAGATCTGACGCTATCGGTTCTGCTTTCGGTACTGGAGGGGAAAAAAATAATGTACTATGTATTTTTGCTTAATAATGTTATCGCGCGCATTTTATCTCACCAAACATTTCTAATGTGGATCATATTAAGATGTTTGTCTGTGATATCTGTGAGATCTCTCATGCACGCCGCGGAGGCTGTCTGTCACACACACACAACGAGCACGGCGCACGCACACACATAACAGTACGAAAACTCCCGCTTAATACAAAGAGTGACGATGGCGGAGAGAGCAAGTGGAGATGAATGTAGATAATCCACTGTTTTCTGTATTTTATCCTTTGTTCACATGAGAAGGATGTTTGAGTGTTTAGCTTTAACTAAACACGGCTCACAGACAAAAGGAAAATACTACAAAATCAAAAGAGGCTAAAGCTAAAGATCTTTTCATTGCCTGGAAAAGACACCCTTCAAACCGGAAACAACTGGAGCAGTTTGCTCATGAGGAGTGGGCCAAAATACCTGCTGAGAGGTGCAGAAGTCTCATTGACAGTTACAGGAGTCGTCTGATTGCAGTGATAGCCTCAAAAGGTTGTGCAACAAAATATTAAGTTAGGGGTACCAACAATTTTGTCCAGGCCTGTTCCATGAGTTTATTTTTTTAAATAATTCCGTTGAAGCATGGTTGAAAAGAAATGTCTGACTTTCATTGGTTTTCTTTCATTGACCGAAGGGTACCAACAATTTTGTCCACGTGTATAAGTTTAGTTGATCATCAATTACCACTCCCAGATTTCTGGCAGTGCTGGACGGTGTAATGGTTGATGTGTCTAGTTGAATGGAGAGGTTGTGGTGGATCTTTGGATTGGCTGGAATCACAAGCAGTTCTGTTTTTGCAAGGTTCAGCTGCAGGTGATGGTCCTTCATCCAAAGTGAGATGTCACTCAGACATGCCGAGACGCGAGCAGAGACCGTTGTCGTTGGATCATCACGTTGAAATGACAAGTGTATTGAACAGAAATTTTAATGCAAAATTTTTATTTTTGCCCCAATTTTTCATGAGCTGAACTCAAAGCTCTGAGAGTCTAAAATTTAACAAACAAAAAAATTCGGTGGTTAGGGCAAGCTTTTTTCAGCTTCGCCTCCTTTCAATGGTTAAACCGTTTTTAAGTCGTGCTGACCTGGAGAAAGCCATCCATGCTTTTATTAGCTCCCGCATAGACTACTGCAATGCGCTCTATGTGGGAGTTAACCAAACTGGACTTCACCGTTTGCAGCTTGTGCAAAACGCTGCTGCCCGACTGTAACTAACAGTCGTAAACACGAGCACATAACACCTGTCCTGTCCCTCCACTGGCTCCCTGTCCAGTTTAGAATTCATTTTATAATCTTAATGTTCGTTTTTAATGCACTCACGGGCCTTGCACCTTCTTATTTGTGTGAGATTCTGACCCCTCACAAACCCAACAGAGCTCTACGTTCTGCTGGAGAACATCTGCTGAAGGTGCCCCGGTCCCGGTTCAAACAGTGGGCGATCGTTCTTTTGCAGTGGCCGGTCCTAAACTCTGAAACTCGTTGCCCATTGAGTTACGTTCCATCACTGACCGGCCTCTGTTTAATTGCAGTATGTATGAATTTAGCTATTTAAATAAACTTGCATTGCCTATATGCTATTGTCCTGTTCCATAAAGGTCATTATTGTTCTAATCTTACTGCACAAGAGAGGAGGTACCTGAGAGGTATGGCTGTGAGCTGCTGAAGTTTCGGGGGGAACCTGGATAGCTGTCCTGAGACTTGGGGCTTCGACCACCAAGACACCGCACCTCACTGTCAGTGCCATTCACCATCTCGATGAACTGACGCACTCTAGACGCACAGAGGGATCAGTTATTAGAAGGACAAAATTATGAGATAAAATATTAATGTATATTGGAAAGGTTAGAAGTTAACAAAGCAACAGTTAAAAAACTAAAAGAAAAGGCAAAAAGTTAAATCAAGGAATACAAACTGGTTTAACAGATTTAAATGTGCTTTACACAAAGAAAAAACATGTAAATATTCACTTTTATTCGGGATGTAACGATTAACTGTGAGCCCGTTAAAAAAAAAAATCAATTCATATATGTGCCGTTTCCAGTCGGTTGAGATGTTAATTCAATTGTGATTCATGTTTTAAACAACAGATGCCTCTCTGTTTACTGCAAACTTGCTTTCAACACGTTGTTACAAACAGTTTCTAGTAGGGGTGGTTAGAAAAATCGATTATTGATTAATTACGAGTATGTTATGGACGAGTATGAATTGATTATTAAATTTTCAAAAATCAATTCTTTTTTTAAATTTTTTATTGCATTATTTTATTTTGTAAAAAATGTTATACCGGGAGTTGAACGTCACGAACGCGCCCAGATCCAGTTAGCAAGCGCGTGTAATGGCAGCCAGAGCAGGTGTGTAAAATGGAAGAACCAGGAACGAGCAACCAACCGATCCACCCAGCTCCATCTGGGCTCAAAGCAAGCGTGTGGATTCATTTTGGTTTTCATGGCAGGAGCGCTAAACATGTTGATAAAACGCATGCCGTCCGTCAACATTGCCACACTAAACTGAAGTACTGGCAATAGCAATAGCAACTTGAGGGCCCACATTTCCCGCTTTCATCCAGAGGAGACATGGATGATAGCCACACGGGCGCTAATATTTGCGAGTTTCTCAAAGCTGTAGCGGATGAGTTCTGGTTCTAGTCAACGACAACGCTTCAAATATGAACGTGGCTGCAGAGCTTGGCAACTTTCTACATGTCCGTTGTTACGTCCTGATTTGTGAAATAATAAAAGGGTACTTGTTCACTTCTAATTTTTCTCAACTCATTCAAAAATGAAAACAAAACTGAATTGTGAGATTAGAATTGCGAATCAAATTGTGAGTTAAGTGAATCGTTATATCCCTAACTGTTATGCAATAAAACATTTCTTTTCATTTTTATACTTATGTATTATATTAGTAATAAGTAATAAATTAACATGAATCATATAAATATGTTCAGCAAATAAATTTAATTTCTGAAATAAATCAAAATGATTTACAGTACATTTCAACTCACTTCAGCATAAAGAGCAAGTCAGGGTTTCTCTCTAAAAGGCTGGGATAAAGCTGCTGAGTCGTTTCTATGGCTTCACCCATTCGACCCGACAACACCAGCTTTTGGATCTCTGTAAACCACAACACAATGCATTTTACTTAAAGAAGAAGGGTTTCTATACATTAGAAAGAAAACTAATAAAATATACAAAACGTAAGGCCTATAAGACTTACTCTGTCTGTTTTTGATAGAGGCAAGCTCCTCGTGCACTGCCTGATCAGTGGATTTGGCAAAGGCTTCAGCTGTGGCACAGTAACTGTGGTGCACCAGGTATGATGCCACCATTCTGTTGAAAGAAAAAACAAAATGATCAGATCAAAAATAGACACTCATCAAGCTGGTCCACAACAAAATTTGTTCAAAATTTTGTACTGATGAGTAGGTACGTCTCATTTGGCTAATTGTGCATCCTCAAATGTCTGTTGGCACACAAAGTTATTCTCTGTGCACAATCTTTACACAGCTCTTAACACAGCTCTGAGAAGCAAGGAGGGAAGAGACTTCTGTGAGAATACATGAGCGGGGCCACCAAAGCTTCAAATGCAGAAGTCAAACTCTCCCGTCTCGACTAAGATGCAAAGACACTTTGGAGGAAATGCAGAATATGGTTTCGAGACGTACCCTGGACTGAACTCACTTCTGTATCATGGACTGCCACTCGCCCTCACGCTCTCCAATCGGAAACCGGTCAATCTGTGTCTGGATCTTTGTCCTCCACTCTCTCATGTAGTCCTCTATGTCAAACACAAATGGGTGCTGCCCAAAGTTGGCGTCCACCACTTCCCCTGGAGTCTGAAGGCCCACGGTGGGATACAAGTTTGGCTGAAACAAAAAAACGGGAGTTTATGAATAATCATGCCAGAGCCCCAAAGCAAAGCTCAAGTAGTGTGCAAAGTGCACTAAACTTCATCAATGAAGTTAATTACTCAATTGATGCCATGGCTATGTCTAGGTTGTTAGGTATTGTGCCAATTAGGCCCAATCCCTACCCCTTACCAATACCCCATGGTTACATACATGCACTACATTACAATAGTGCATACATGCATTACAATACACTACAACAGGCTAATTTCTTAACTTTAAAACGGGCCAAACAGTAGAATATATTCAGGGCTCAAGACTAACTTTATGCACTATTGCGCCCAACTTTTTTTCTTAGGTGCACCAGCGCAAAGGTTAGGTGAACCAAAAATTTGACCGCATTGCATTTAACATCCACTGTGTCCAAATCAACACACCAATCACTCTATAGTAATTACGCCATTTTGGGACAAGTGGAAGTGAAAGATACAGTATCTGTTCAACGGTATCAAAAACTTTATTTTAATATTTTGTATGGATGGATGGTATACCCGATATTTCGGGGCAGGGTTGCGGGTGCAGCAGTCTAATCAGAGACTGTCCAGAATTCCCTCTCCCCAGACACTCATGACCATAGGTGAGAGTAGGAATGTAGATTGATTGGTAAATCGAGAGCTTCGCCTTGCAGTTCAGCTCCTTCTTTACCGCAACAGGCCGTTACACGACTCCAAGATACTTGAACTCCTTCACTTGAGGCAGGAGCTCTCCACCAACCTGAAGTAGGCAAGCCACCCTTTCCGACTGAGAACCATGGTCTCAGACTTGGAGGTGCTGATCCTCATCCCAGGCGCTTCACACTCGGCTGCAAACCGCCCCAGTGCACACTGGAGGTCCTGGCTTGATGGAGCACACAGGACTAAATCATCTGCAAAAAGCAGAGACGAGATCTTGTGGACCCCAAACTGGACTTATATTGGCCCCTGGCTGTGCCTAGAAATCCTGTCCATAAAAATAATGAACAGGACCAGTAACCAAAGGCAGCCCTGCCGGAGTCCAACATGTGCCGGGAACAGGTCTGACTTCCTTATGGCAATACGGACCAAGATCCTGCTCCGGTTGTACAGGGATCTGACAGCCCTCAGCAAATGGCTCCGGGGACCCCATACTCCCAGAGCACCCCCCACAAGGCGCCACGAGGGACACAGTCAAATGCATTCTCCAGATCCACAAAGCACATTTGGACTGGTTGGGCAAACTCCCATAAACCCTCCAACTCCCTGGAGCGGGTATAAAGATGGTCCAGTGTTCCACGACCGGGACGAAAACCGCATTGTTCTTCCTGAATCCGAGGTTTGACTATCGGCCACATTCTCCTCTCCCTCTGTAGTTGGAAGGAACACATCCTCCGGTCCACCTTCTTGAAAAGAGGGATCACCACCCCGGCCTGCCAGTCCAAAAGTACTGTCCCCAACCGCAACGCAATGTTGCAGAGGCGTGTCAATCAAGACAGCCCCACAACATTCAGAGACCCGAGGTACCCAGGGCACATCTCATCCACCCCTGGTGCTCTGCCACCGAAGAGCTTCCTACCTCAGTGACTTCAGCTCAAGCAATGGATGAGTTCACCTCTGAGCCCTCGGGCCCCTGCTTCCTCAGTGGAAGATGTGTCGGTGGGGTTGAGGAGATCCTCAAAGTATTCCTTCCACCGCCCCAAAAAGGCCCTAGTTGAAGTCAGCAGTTTCCCACCTCCACTGTAAACAGTGTTGGCAGGGCACTGCTTCCCCCTCTTGAGGTGCCAGACGAGGCCGACCGATAGTCCTTCTCCATGGCTTCACCAAACTCCTCCCAGACTCAAGTTTTTGCCTCCAAAACCCCCGGGCTGCAGTCTGCCGGTACAAACCAGCTGCCTCATGAGTCCCACGAGCCAACCAGGCTTGATAGGTCTCCTTCAGCTTGACGGCATCCCTTACTTCCGGTATCCACCACCAGGTTTGGGGGTTGCCGCCACGACAGGCGGAGACTTAACGGCCACAGCTCCGAGTGGCCGCGTCGTCAACGGGGGCGGAGAACATGGTCCACCCGGACTCAATGTCTCCAGCCTCCCTCGAGATCAGCTCGAAGTTCTAACGGAGGTGGGAGTTGAAGATATTTCTGACATGGGAGTCTTCAGCTTTCTCCCTTGCCATCGGATCCAACTCACAACCAGTAGTGATCAGTTTACATTTTATTAATTTAGCTGACGCTTTTATCCAAAGCAACTTGCATTAAGCTCCAATTCACCAATGTCACAGCTGGAAAACCACTGGGGGTAAGGTGAGTCAAGTGTCTTGCCCAAGAACACAACCACAGTAGGAACTGTGGGGAGAGCAGGAATCAAACCACATACCTTCCGGTTGAGGGACAACCGCTCTACCACTGAGCCACTGTACCCCCAGTTGACAGCTCCGCCCCCTCTTCAGCCGAGTGTCCAAGACATACGGCCGGAAGTCAGATGCGCCATACCGGGCGACGCAACAGTCCTTGATATTTTTTTATCCATAAAAAGGGTTTTGAACCGCTCGTTGTCTGGCCCGTCACCTAGGACCTGTTTGCCATGGGAGACCCTACCAGGGGCTTAATTTTTTTCTTATTTTTCTCATTACTGGTCATTTCCTTCTTTGTAATTCCCTTGGAATTATTGTTTATTCATTCATTCATTCATTCATTCATTCATCTTTTACCGCTTAGTCCCGTTAGGGGTCGCGGGTGACTGGAGCCTATCCCAGCAGCTTTGGGCCTGAGGCGGGGTACACCCTGGACAATGGCCAGTTAGTTGCAGGGTTAACATTTAGAGACAGACAGTGACAGACAACCATTCACTCAACTTCAGTTCATTCAGTTTGTACTAAAGTTTGAAGCTAAATATTTACAAAAGTGGATTATACAGCATGACAAAAACTTCTATTCAACAGAGATCATAAGCTATTGCATTATTTTGAGAGAAATTAAGGGGCTACTATCATATAACAAACCGAGAGTTAATCGAAGTGAGCAGGAGTTATAAGTTAATACTCGTTAAAATGTAAGTCCAACAACAGAGGGGGGAGGGGCACCCTCTTGAGTGGGGGAGGGAAGAGGGGGGTTATGCTAGTTCAGAGTATCATTAATAATTCACAATTGGAAAAATAATTATTATTATTATTGAGAGCTAAATATGATAAGCAATCTGCTTTTAGAGCTGCCTCAAGTCTTCTACGCTTGAAACAGACATTTTACGAACAAGGTGATAGGGCTGGCAAATTGTTGGCATGGCAAATAAAACAGCTTGAAATGAAATAGCCAATCACTTCAATAATATCAAATGGGCAGACACTCTTGGATCCAATAGAAATTAATAATGCGTTTAAAGGCTATTATGAAGAATTATATAAAGCACAAGCATCAATTAAACTTGACGATATAAATATCTTTTTAAATAGAATAAATATACCCATTATTTCGGAGAATGATAGAGCCCATCTAAAGTCAAATATTACAATAGAAGAAATTGGACAAACCATTGATAGCATGAAATCCGGAAAAAGAGCAGGGCCGGATGGCATTCCTATAGATCTGTATAAGAAATTTAAAAATAAACTTTTGGTACCTATATTGGACATGTTTGAATAAATTTTTCAACCGAATTCTCTTCCTCCTTCACTAAACACAGCCTTGATTACTCTCCTGCCTAAACCAGGAAAACCTCTAGATAAATGTGAAAATCTAAGACCAATTAGTCTTTTAAATTCGGATCTGAAAATTATTTCTAACCTATTAGCAAAACGATTACAAAAAACTCTTCCTTATGTAATAAATTTAGATCAGAATGGATTTATCACCGGAAGGCAGGGTTTTCACAACGTACGAAAATTATTAAACATTATTCATTACAAAAAAGATGCGCCAAATACAGCTCTTTTATCATTGGATGCTGAAAAGGCCTTTGATAGGGTTGAATGACCATATCTTTTCCAGGTATTAGAAAAATTTGGATGTGGTAACAATTTTATAAGATGGGTCAGAATATTGTATGACAACCCCACTGCTGAAATTATCACTAATAGAAATATTTCTCAATCGATAGTAATAAAACGCGGGTGCCGACAAGGTTGCTCACTCTTGCCTTTATTATTCACGTTAGCAATAGAACCATTTGCAATACGCTCCCATCCCCAACTTAGTGGAATTACAGTAGGACCATCAGAACATAGGATTTCTCTGTTCGCAGATGACGTGATCTTATTTATTTCAAATCTAAACACATCAATACGAATAATTTTGGAAATCATCCAGTCATTTAGTGAATTGCTTAATAAAACCAAATCTTCTATTTTATTATTAAATAAACATGAAAGAGCAAACCCAATCCCAGATGTTATACAATTTAATGTTGTGACACAATTTGAATACCTGGGGATACAGATTTTACCAAACTTAATTACAATCTTTTAGTAACAGGAATACAAAATTCAGTGGATAGATGGATGCCGCTGCCTATATCGATAATTGGGAGAATTAACATTTTAAAAATGAACATTCTTCCAAAGCTACTATAACTGTTCAAAAATATTCCCCTTTCACCCCATTTGACTTTTTCTCGCAAATGAAGAAAATGTTTATACGCTTTCTCTGGAATAATAAAAGGGCAAGACTTTGTCTGTCTCTAATGTATTTGCCTTATGAACGTGGAGGTTTGAAGTGCCCTAATTTTAAGTTATACTATTGGGCTGCACAATTAAGGTCTATAATATTTACTTCACTAATCATTCACCGCATTGGATAGAATTGGAATCACAGGGATTGAACTTACCTCTTCCCTCATATTTATACTCAAATACAATAAGAAAACTATTAAGAAATTAAAAACCCAATTCTTAAAAACGTGGTAAAAGTATGGAGAGAAGCGAAGACACTTTTGAAAATCTACTTTTTTCACCTGGCAGGGCAGACGCAACATTTAAGTTAAGTTATTTTAAGTAATGGAAAACCAAGGGACTGGGAATGATTCGAGATTTGTATTTACCAAAATCTGACATACTCATGACCTTTCAAGAATTATAAGATAAATTTCACTTGGATAAAAAACATTTCTTTAAGTATCTCCAACTCAGGAGCTTTATAAAGGTAAGTCAAAACAATATATTAACGAAACCCACCACTTCAGACTTGGAAGAAATGTTGTTAAAAGATAGCCAAAAGAAAGGCATTATTTCTCAGTTTTATAACCTGATTATGTCTCACGTTTCTGAAAGTTCTCATGATAAATTCAGAGCTTGGAAAGAGGATTTGGCATTACAACTTTCAGAAGAAGAATGGCAGAATGCATGCCCTTTAGCCCACACAACATCAATAAGTACAATAAGAAGTACGAGACATTATTATTCAAAATATTATTTCCAATCAAATATTAGATCCAAAATTGTTTTTATTGGGCTTATATCCAGAAAAGCATAACTATACTAAAAATGAACGTACATTTATAGACCTTGGTCTGCTTAATGCCAAGAGATGTGTAGCTTTATTTTGGAAAAAAACATGTAGGCAAAAGGCAATTTATGGTTGCAGCAGATGCCGTCTGCTCTGCCACTAGAGAGGATTACATATGTCCTAAAAGGCAAACAGGGACTTTTTGAGAATATCTGGAAAACTTTTATGGACTATGTCAACGATTTGGATTTAACAGATGAGAAGGACTGAGATGTGTGGACACTGCAGCTCTCTTTTGAAAGATAATTTGTACCACCTGACTTGTACAACTCATGTATCCTATTTTATATTTTTATTTTAAAAATAAGTGATAATTATTTGTAAACCGTTGCTTTGTACAGTGATGACTTTCTAATAGGCATTGTGGTTGTTTGTCTTATGTTTGTAAATACATAAAACTTAATAAATATATTCTGGCAAAAAAAAAAAAAAAAAGATGACTGCCCTTCTGTGTACACGCATGAGATCGACCATTTTAAGAACTGGTGTGACCAACACACTATTGTTTTTAAAGTAAAAAAAGACTAAAGAGATAATATTTGATCCAAGAACAGCGAGAGATCATGCTCCTGTTATAATTGGTGACAGTGTGATTGAGCAGGTCGGCACTTTCAAATATCTTGGTTTTCTGCTGGATTGTAACCTGAAAATGAATGAACATGTGGACTTTTTGTGCCGGGCGACTGGCCCAAAGACTGCACTTCCTCCGCCGGTTCAGGCTGTTTGGTGTGAGCAGGGCAGTCATGTGGGTCTTTTACTCTGCAGTTCTAGAAAGCATCATCAGATACGGAATGGTTGAATGTTTTGGTGTTATCTCAGTCCATCAAAAATCCAAACTTCAAAACATCATAAAAACAGTGATGAAAGTGATAAGCCAAAAACACAGTGCCATCTACGAAGGCACTGTGTCCAGACTGGCTCACAAGAACCTTAACGATCCCCCTCACATTTTATTTACCGAGTATGAGCTTCTCCCCTCAGGCAGAAGGTATCAGAGCTTAGAGATGGAAAACTAACCGACCAAACCTCTCCTTTATTCCTACATTCATTACACTACTTAATAAGAAGGCTCGCTGATTTACTCGTCTTTATTTTCTGGCACTCAGGGTCGGCCTTTTTTATAACTTATTTATTTTTTATCATATTTATTACTGTAGATTAGTTTTAGCTGATTCAAGGTTTTTATTTTTGGAATGTCTTTTGCTTAGAGCCAGTGCAATTATTTATATGATATATGCTGTATTTGCACAGATTATTGATGGTTACAGTACTGTTGCTGTACAGTGCCTTGCGAAAGTATTCGGCTCCTTGAACTTTGCGACCTTTTGCCACATTTCAGGCTTCAAACATAAAGATATGAAACTGTAATTTTTTGTGAAGAATCAACAACAAGTGGGACACAATCATGAAGTGGAACATTATTTATTGGATATTTCAAACTTTTTTAACAAACTAAAAACTGAAAAATGGGGCGTGCAAAATTATTCAGCCCCCTTAACTCAATATTTTGTAGCGCCAACTTTTGCTGCGATTAAAGCTGTAAGTCACTTGGGGTATGTCTCTATCAGTTTTGCACATCGAGAGACTGAAATTTTTGCCCATTCCTCCTTGCAAAACTGCTCGAGCTCAGTGAGGTTGGATGGAGAGCATTTGTGAACACCAGTTTTCAGTTCTTTCCACAGATTCTCGATTGGATTCAGGTCTGGACTTTGACTTGGCCATTCTAACACCTGGATGTGTTTATTTGTGAACCATTCCATTATAGATTTTGCTTTATGTTTTGGATCATTGTCTTGTTGGAAGACAAATCTCCGTCCCAGTCTCAGGTCTTTTGCAGACTCCATCAGGTTTTCTTCCTGTATTTGGCTCCATCCATCTTCCCATCAATTTGAACCATCTTCTCTGTCCCTGCTGAAGAAAAGCAGGCCCAAACCATGATGCTGCCACCACCATGTTTGACAGTGGGGATGGTGTGTTTAGGGTGATGAGCCATGTTGCTTTTACGCCAAACATAACGTTTTGCATTGTTGTCAAAAAGTTCGATTTGGTTTCATCTAACCAGAGCACCTTCTTCCACATGTTTGGTGTGTCTCCCAGGTGGCTTGTGGCAAACTTTAAACAACACTTTTTATGGATATCTTTAAGAAATGGCTTTCTTCTTGCCACTCTTCCATAAAAGCCAGATTTGTGCAGTATACGACTGATTGTTGTCCTATGGACAGAGTCTCCCACCTCAGCTGTAGATCTCTGCAGTTCATCCAGAGTGATCATGGGCCTCTTGCCTGCATCTCTGATCAGTCTTCTCCTTGCATGAGCTGAAAGTTTAGAGGGACGGCCAGGTCTTGGTAGATTTGCAGTGGTCTGATACTCCTTCCATTTCAATATTATCGCTTGCACAGTGCTCCTTGGGATGTTTAAAGCTAAGGAAATTTCTTTGTATCCAAATCCGGCTTTAAACTTCTCCACAACAGTATCTCGGACCTGCCTGGTGTGTTCCTTGTTCTTCATGATGCTCTCTGCGCTTTAAACGGACCTCTGAGACTATCACAGTGCAGGTGCATTTATACAGAGACTTGATTACACACAGGTGGATTCCGTTTATCATCATTAGTCATTTAGGTCAACATTGGATCATTCAGAGATCCTCACTGAACTTCTGGAGAGCGTTTGCTGCACTGAAAGTAAAGGGGCTGAATAATTTTGCATGCCCAATTTTTCAGTTTTTTATTTGTTAAAAAAGTTTGAAAAATCCAATAAATTTCGTTCCACTTCATGATTGTGTCCCACTTGTTGATTCTTCACAAAAAATTACATTTACATTTAGTCATTTAGCAGACGCTTTTATCCAAAGCGACTTACAAGTGAGGATAACAATGGAAGCAATTTTAACAACACAAGGTACAAAAAGCATAAGTGCACAAAAACTAGTCAGTTTAAACCCAGCGCAGTATACAATGCTAAGGATAAGAGAATTTTTTATTTTTTATTTTTAAAGAAAGGAATCGATAGAAAGGAAGTAGAACTCAGTGTTTGTCAGTCAGGTGTTGACGAAGAGATGTGTTTTCAGGCGTTTTTTAAAGATGGCTACAGAATCTGCTGATCTTGTAGCAGCAGGTAGATCATTCCACCAATGTGGAACAGAGCCAGAGAAGGTACGTGAGAGTGATTTTTTACCTTTTTGGGACGGTACCACCAGACGTTGTTCATTTGCAGAGCACAGGGATCTGGTAGGAACGTAGGTCTGTATTAGTGAGTGAAGATATGAGGGTGCAGAACCAGTGGTGGTCTTGTAGGCCAAGAGCATAGCTTTGAACTTAATGCGGGCGTCAACCGGGAGCCAGTGTAACCTAATGAATAGGGGAGTTACGTGGCTCTCTTTGGTTCATTAAAGACCACTCTTGCCGCTGCATTCTGGATCAGCTGCAGAGGTTTGGTTGTGCAGGCAGGGAGTCCAGCCAGTAGAGCATTGCAATAATCCAGTTTGGACAAGACAAGAGCCTGGACTATAATTTGCGTAGATTGCTCTGATAGGAAAGGTCTAATTTTTCTAATGTTGTAGAGGTTGAATCTACAGGACCGGGTGGTGCTGGCGACATGACTTGTGAAATTTAGCTGATCATCAATTACCACTCCCAGATTTCTGGCAGTGCTGGACGGTGTAATGGTTGATGGGCCTAGTTGAATGGAGAGGTTGTGGTGGGTCTTTGGATTGGCCGGAATCACAAGCAGTTCTGTTTTTGCAAGGTTCAGCTGCAGGTGATGGTCCTTCATCCAAAGTGAGATGTCACTCAGACATACCGAGACGCGAGCAGAGACCGTCGGATCGTCAGGTTGAAATGACAGGTGGAGTTGAGTGTCATCTGCATAGCAGTGATAGGAAAAGCCATGCTTCTGGATGACAGAGCCAATTACAGTTTCATATCTTTATGTTTGAAGCCTGAAATGTGGCAAAAGGTTGCAAAGTTCAAGGGGCCGAATACTTTCGCAAGGCACTGTATGTATGTTGTTGTATGTTGTACATATACATATGTACTTTTGGTTGTTGGTCGGTGTACTGTATGTTAAAGTCAGTGGCCCTTCTCTGAGTTAAGGGCTTAGACCTACGTCATAAAAGTGAAAAAGATCAAATAAATTAGTGATGCTGTGCATCGTGCTTTGGCGCCTAGACAGCGGTATCAAATTCTGATACAGGTTTACTCATCAGTAGAACAACAGGAGCATAAAACAACGCCGGGACAAACAACAAAAGGAAGAAAAACTCCGAGCTCTATTCACAAGAAAAAGTCTGAAGCGGAAGAGATGGGTTTTCCGACGTATTTTAAAGATGGCTAAAGAATCTGCTGATCTTGTAGCAGCAGGTAGATCATTCCACCAATGTGGAACAGATCCAGAGAAGGTACGTGATAGTAACCTTTTTCCTTTTTGGGTACCACCAGACGTTGTTCATTTGCAGAGCGCAAGGATCTGGTATGAACATAGGTCTGTGTTGTGAGTGAAGATATGAGGGTGCAGAACCAGTGGTGGTCTTGCAGGCCAAGAGCATAGCTTTGAACTTAATGCGGGCGTCAACCGGGAGCCAGTGCAACCTTAAGAAGAGAGGAGTTACTTGCGCTCTCTTCGGATACCGACTAGAGATAGTTGGGCTCACCTCCACGCACAGCTTGAGCTCTGGAACCCAAATCCTCGAGAGAGGCTGGAATCTCCACTACACTGGAGTTGCCTGCGGTGAGAGGTGGTGGGGTGGTGTGGGTTTGCTTATTGCCCCCCCCCGAGTCAGCTGCCATGTGTTAGAGTTCACCCCAGTGAACGAGATGGTCGCTTCCCTGTGTCTTCGAGTTGGGGATAGGTCTCTCACTGATATTTGTGCTTACGGGCCAAATGGCAGTGCAGACTACCCGACCTTCTTGGAGTCTCTGGAAGGGGTGCTGGAAAGTGCGCCAACCGGGGACTCTGTCGTTCTACTGGGGAACTTCAACGCTCACGTGGGCAGCAACAGTGACACCTGGAGGGGCGTGATTGGGAGGAACGGCCCCCCAGATCTGAACCCGAGTGGTGTTCCGTTATTGGACTTCTGTGCTAGTCACAGTTTGTCCATAACGAACACCATGTTAAAGCATAAGGGTGTCTATCAGTGCACGTGGCACCAGGATACCCTAGGCCGGAGGTCGATGATCGACTTTGTAGTTGTTTCATCTGACCAACGGCCGTATGTCTTGGACACTCGGGTGAAGAGAGGGGCGGAGCTGTCAACTGATCACCACCTGGTGGTGAGTTGGATCTGATCGCGGGGGAAAAAGCTTGACAGACCCAAACGTGAGGGTCTGATGGAAACGCTTGGCCCCTGTCAGAGAGATCCTCAACTCCTACCTCCGGCAGAGCTTCGACCAGATCCTGAGGGAGACTGGAGACATTGAGTCAGTCCATTGTCGACGCAGCCACTCGGAGCTGTGGCCGCAAAGTCTCCGGTGCCTGTCGTGGCGGAAATCCCCAAACCCGGTGGTGGACACCGTAAGTAAGGGATGCCGTCAAGCTGAAGAAGAAGGTCCCACCCACCCCCTGAATGTTAGGGGGCTGTCTTGGCTGACACGCCTCTGCAACATTGCATGGCGGTTGGGGATAGTACCTCTGGACTGGCAAACCGGGGTGGTGGTCCCTCTTTTCAAGAAGGGGAACCGGAGAATGTGTTCCAACTACAGAGGTATCAACAGAGCAACCAGAAGCAAATACTCAACCCTGCATTCGCTTCCGGTTGCCTCGGTTAATTTCTTTGGCGGTTTATTCTTATGTTATGTGCTTTTGTTTGCGATTGTCAATGTAGTTATTTTGCCAATTTTCGGCTTTGATACTGTGGTGTAATATTTTATATGTTATGTGCTTTAAACTATGTAGACCCAGTTAGTTATTCATTTAAACATATTAATATAAAAGAGAAAACCTAATGTCAGACACACACACAGAAAGGACTAGATAAAGACGCAGGTGTCTGTTATCGGAGGATACAGAGCCTGAGGAGGAGCCCAAGGCAGTACAGAAATGACATCAGGGAGTTAATGAGGAGATCTACCAGGCCTTACAGGATGATATCAGAAAGTTAATAATGAACTTCAAAGCTTTACAGGAAAGATTTATTACTGTACTGTCATATCAAAACTGTATAAAAGCTTATGTCTACTGTTCAAAGATCAGTAGATCAGTGCTGGGGAAGGCTACTCAGGGTCGTTTATTGTGTTGGTTGTGAAACAATAAAGACTCTAATGGCATTGGATCTGGTGTTGCGTTCATAACTTATTTCATACAATAGTGCCAAAGACTGAGGGGTCAGTTTTGACACTAAAATACGTCTGTTAGGGATGTTAATGCAAAAAAATGGGAAATGACTCATATAAAAATTGATTTTTATCTGTCACACAGGGTATGTATGGCTAAGTTTTAGTTGAGTTGAAGTCCAAACCCTAGTGGTCCTGGTTCGCCACTGTTATATGTAACTAGTGTTGTCACGATACTGGAATTTCTAACTTCGATACGATACCTTTAAAAAATATTGATATTTGATACCATTTTCGATACCAAAGGGAAGACAACTGTCACAATATATATATTTTTTTATTCAAAGATAAATATAACATGCCTAGATAGAACATGACAATGAGGTATATTTTACATTAACACAAATGTCTTGAGGTAGTGCAGGGGTCTTCAATTAAAATCAGCCACGGTCCGCTTGGACCTTAGTTAACTTTCCTCACTGTGAGGGGTACGGAAATTTTTAATAAAAGGATATGTGTTTGAATATAATTCTTTAAAGTAAAATCTCATTTATTCCACACCTACAGCATCTTAAACAATATGGAGATGAATGTAGATAATCCACTGTTTTCTGTATTTTATCCTTTGTTCACATGAGAAGGATGTTTGAGTGTTTAGCTTTAACTAAACACAGCTCAAAGACAAAAGGAAAATACTACAAAATCAAAAGAGGCTAAAGCTAAAGCTCAAGACCTGGTGGTTTATTGACAACAGCCTGGAATCTTGCATATAATGCCTAGTACTCCTTCATACATGTGTGAGAACATTTCAAATACAAAATCATCAATTCAAGCCAAAACATATTTGTTAAACAAAAATGACTGTCATAATTGATCTCTTTCTGTTGTCATTCCTCTGAAAACAACAGGAACAAGGAAAAATGCACTGAGCATTTCTTTAGAATTATCTGTTGCCAATAATTAACTGTTACTGTTTCATTAGCAGGTTCATCTTTAAACATTTTCAGAATTTAGAATAGAAATAGATCTATTTCCTGTGGGGTAACATTTTAATTAAAATGCTTATGATTAGTTCTGTAACAGGATTTAGGATTCACACAGAAACTGACACAACTTAAGGAAGACTTGTGTCACTCATCTCCAAACCCTCCTTTCACACCTTTTTTGTTTTTAATCACCCAAATGAACATGTGTTGGGTTCAAATGAACGCAAATTGCGTGAGCTAATTACTCACGTTGTTTGTAAATGAGGTCAAATATGCGACAAACGAGTCAATACTTAAACTACGACAGAATAAAGAAGTTGACAGACAAATGTACAACTCACCACATTAGACGTCCTCACTTTCCTCCGAGCTAGAGTCTTTTTAATCCTGACATTAAAACTGTCCAGTTCTGGATTCATTCTCTGATTATCAAAGCAGCCGGGACTAGAGGATAAAGGGCTGTTGTTCAGCTTTGACACTGACACGGAGCCGAGGAGCTGTATTTTCTAATTAAAATAAACGTTCAGTGAATCTTTATTATGTTTTGCCAAGGTTCAACTTTTTACATTTTAGTCGTTTCTAACCCATTATCAGGCTACGCTAAACATGTTGAAATTTCCCGCTGCTCTGTCCGTAACCATAGTAACCTGAGGACCCACGCGTGTAGACGTAGCTGTCCTAGAAGTGCCGGTTCAAAAATATGTTTTACACAATGCGCTTTTAATTATGAATAATGTCTTGTGGTCCAGATTGCGGTCTGCCTTTTGAAGACCCCTGAGGTAGTGCACTTGTTCAAAGGCCTCTCAGATTGTCATACATTCAGAAACCAATAGTGCAAGTAACAAAAAAAAAACCTCTTGTATTTTAAAGTAAAATCCAAAGCTCAGCTGGTATCGATACTTCGGGAAGTGAGTATCGTATCGTTTGAGATATTTCAGTATCGATAAGTTTTAGGCAGGTGTGGATATAAAAAGTAAACTATAAAGTGTGTTCATTGTTGTTTAAATGCAAAATTTGAAAAATGCAAAGAGGTTGATTAAAAAATTAATAAAATAAATTATCAGATTGAAAAGAAAATACAAATAAATTATTTAGGAACATGTCAGCCTCTGTCCTTTGTCTGTTTGCTCTCCAGACCAATGGCTGATTAGGTCTTATCATAATTGAGCTATGCATCATTATTGATAATGAAGAAGCCGGTACTTACTGGTAAGTCTGTGAAGGCAATACCTGCAAAAACAAAATACATTTACATTTTCAACAGAGGTCAGTCACTTGTTACAGAGATAAGTTACTGTAAATTCATTTTTGATGTTAATGAAACAATCATTTTATGGAGCCATTTAGAAAATTTTAGTTATGCAGCTCATTGTCAATTTTCAAGGTGAAGACTTTTTGTCTCCAATTCCAAGAGACTTTATCAATTCTTAGCTTATTACTAAAGGGAGGGGTTTGACCTGAAATTAAACCTATAGAACTAGGCTGTTTTGGTCTTATAGTTGTTAGCTATGAAAGGGCAGTGTGACTCCTGTGAGAGTCATTAAAGGTTCAGGGGAGTTGTTAGTGTCACTGGTCTATTCAAGTGTTGTTGATGCAGAGTGAAGCTGTTTTGGTTTAGGTTTCAGAACACTGTTGTAAATACAATGGCAGTATGAATTTGAGGTTCCTAGACCTCATTACATCGACAGAATTAGCCATAAGGAACAACAAATTGTCTGGAAATGAAGCTAAAGAACTGAGACTTAAGGTCACAAGTCACAAGAAAGGGCATTCCTTTGAGGACAGCAATGTCCCTTTGAGGACAGCAATGTCCGCATTTTGCCAGCGAGGCCAGAGGTCTTGAGGTGTGCCATCGTTGTTCAAATGGAAAAGCCCTCTTTGAACGGAGGAGGTGGCCTCAGATTCATACTGCCCAGTGTTCTGAAACCTAAACCAAAATAGTTTTATTCTAGAACAACACCACCAATAGTGAATGGAACAGTGACACTAACCACTCACCCAAGTCTTTAACGACTCTCAGATCCGGAGTCACACTGCCCTTTCATAGCTAACCACTATGAGACCAGAACAGCCTGGTCCTATTAGGTTCATTTTCCGGTCAAAACCCTCCCTCTATAGATATAAGCTAATCTCTCTTACCAGTTGATCTCAGAATTGATAAAGTCTCTTGGAATTAAAGAGGAAACTTCTTCACCTTGAAAACTGAGTCCAGATGCTTTTGCTTTAACCTTTTCTTCAAGATGACCTGGATGACTGAGATCCAGACTCAATGTCAATGTTTCAATATTTGAGGTTTCAGATATACAGTATATGATAAACCAATATAATTAATTATTCAGTCTTAAATGGGTTCATATGAATACTGAAAATCAAGGTTTAGCATCATCTTAACTGTAGGCAGTGCTAATTCTCAACCTCAGTTATAATTTGCCTCATAATTTTATTAACTAAAAAAGTGCAAATAAAGACTAAAAGTGTAACTGTGATGATTAGTACCAAGACTATGTCCATTTTTTGTGTAGAAGCAAGTGTTGTTGATGAGATTCACACAGCAGCCAATCACGTCGCCTGTTGTGAAGGTGGGTCCGTAAGGTTGACCGGTGCCAGAAGAGCAGAAGGAGTGCCCATCATCTCCGTGGTAACCATATGAATGCTTATCCCAACCTAAAAGAGAAAAAGAATACAAAGTAAAGATCAAGTAATTGGCTGCCTCTTTTCTCTATATTACTATAGTGAACATTACATTAGGAAATATTTTATATCAAATTCTAGCTTGTGTTAGTATGGAGTTGGGGCTGAAGTGATTCCATGAAAACTAGTCTAGGTGAGTTGTGCAGTATGACGATAATATTGTATACTGCGTATCAAAAAATACCCACGGTATCACTCAATATCACAATATCTGATATCTATATTGGTGTAATTTCTTTTATTAAACCATGGAAAGTTTTTTTCTAATACCAACAGCAGCAGAGGAGCCTGGAAAATACTATAAACCTCATTACAAAGTTTATGTGAACAATATAGCCGTAATTGCTTCAAATAATATGTCCTTTAAAGTTCAATTAGACTCATTAATTAGACGCTCTGCAGCGTATGTCACGTGACTGCCCCTCATTAGAGGATGCAGTCAGACTTTGTGAATGCAACAAAGTCCTCCCAAAAGATGCAACTGTTGCACTGTGGATTTAACCTAATTTCAAAAGGAAAAGAAGAGCACCTAAGGATGCTGTGGTCAATATTTGTGGCCAAGAAAATGAGGTCAGTGACGGCATAAGACAAACCAATGGAATTTAATTGTCGCTCACTACTTACTCTTCATGCTGACACTGCATTTAAAACAAGTTCCTGGTTAGCTTGAAAGGGTTTGGAGTTTATCTGTATGTCTTACATCAGTGTTGTGTCGAATCACCACTTTTCAAGTCCAAGTCATCAGTTTTGATAGTGGTAGATCAATTAAGGCTGTAGCTAGGGCTGTGATGTAGGCTTTTTTTTTTTTTTTTACCACCGCGGTGTTAAAGGACCAGTCTATTCCTGTTGCTCCTGTTCAGTGATTAAGTTAACCTACAAACAAAGAGATGAGTTCTGAACTCTCCAGCTGAGTGTTATGCTAACTTTTCCACCGTAGTGCATTTGAGGCATGGCCAGGCAAACACCTCCTCGTCCTCCAGCGCGTGCCACGGATCTAAACTAAGGTAGCCTACATTTACAGGTTTAGGTGTAGGTCCGATAATATTTATTTATACTAGTAAAAGGTAAAGTCCATGTGTATGCATTTAAAATAGGCTGTGTAGTTTGACAAGGAAGAGGAGAAAAAGCAAAGCGAGCCACGCGTTCACGACATGTTCAAGTGCGTTATGGAAAACTGTTAAACTATTAAATTGGTTTGGTAAAAGGCTAAAAACGCTCAACGTTGTAAAAATATGTTTAAAGACAGGCATTAGAGAAACTAGCCATATCATTGTAATATCTTATTGATGAGATTTGGGCCGTGAGCTTTTATTTTACTGGCCAATTAAGCTACAAATCAAAGCAGTCAAAAGGCGGCCAACGCTGGCTAACTGAGGTAAGCTATTTTGGTGGTGGTGGGTTGCAACTTCTGGGTCGCTATGACCACATGCAACAGGCTGAGGTTGTGCGGTGTTGTCGCCAAGCGTGACTTGCGAGTTCTTTGTGCTCAAATCCGAGTCTAAGTCCAAGTTATAAGTTCTCAAGTCTGAGTCGAGTCATTGGTCGAGTTACAAAAATGAGCCTAAGTACTCCATCTCTGGCTAATACAGCAACAGACAGAATGAAAGGTTTTAAGCGGCACATAAAACCCAGCCCTGGACTATCATTGTGCGTGACTGCAAACACTCAGCACTTTGTCTGCGCTGTTCCAATAGTAATTATTTCTGTTGAAAATCCAGTAAATATCTTAAAACTAAGTCATGCACATTGTAACACGGTGTTTCCTGTGCACTAAACCCATAGCCATTGGCCTCCACAAAAAGCTGTGATATTAAAGACTAAATGTGCGCAGAGGCGAGGGGCATTGTTTTCAGTTTGACAGTGTTTTAAAAGCACCCCACAACACTTAGGAGACACCTATGGCTGCGCTACAAACAGCCGCAGTAGTAAAGAAGGGAGACTAAATACGCTCTGAGGCCCGGGGTTTTCCGTTTGTGTTTGGAACCAATCCTCATATTGGCAGCTTCATCACAGGTCATTGGCGGGTTAAAGGCCGATAAAATTAAATCCCTGGTCAAATTGTCCGATTAAACTAGGGGCTGCCTAATAATCCACAAGAATAGTTCACAATCTGAATCACAGCTGAAAGCTAAACAACTGGATCACACAAATAAAGCGTCCTGCTCACACACAGCATATTCTGACTGTAGTATATAGATGGGAGCCTAATGTTAAATAGTGGTGCTTAGAGGCGGAGTGATCTGAGTTTGTTGTAATGAGTTAAAGCTGTTGCAGTGCTTGAGGGTTATTAAAAAGAGTTAACGGATTAACTTCAAGTCATTCTTCCTCTCACGCTTCATCACATAAATGAACTGCTCTGAAAATACTACATCAAAAATGAACCAGAAACAAAAGTCTAAATATGGCCAGGCCCAGCAGAAGGCAATGCTGCAGTAGCCTGACAAGTCAGACTCCTCCCTGTATCATCGAGGATCGCTGCCAGTACGTTTTCCTTAAGGCAGCTGGCGGTGCATGACATTAGCAAGGCAACAATCTAGAAAGAAGTAAACAAACGGAGATAGCGCAGTGAGTTGTGCCAATCCAACATGACATGCGGCAGAGCACCTGTAAATGACTTTAAACACATGTTTTGATACCTAAAACCGATTGAAGATTAGAGGCAAACAAACTCTCGGCAGTCCCACGCGCCATCTTAACTGTTTTGAACAATGGACTTGTGTGAGGCAAGACAAAACTCCAGTGGCATTAAAATGTGATTGGTCAGTACATAATCTACCAAAGAGATTCATTGGTTTATGACACTTTGCCAGACTGTGTT